>CALSBZ010046932.1:6684634-6702170 GCA_943591055.1 Gobionotothen gibberifrons
TGTGTGTGTGTGTGTGTGTGTGTGTGTGTGTGTGTGTGTGTGTGTGTGCACGTGTGTGTGCACGTGTGTGTGCACGTGTGTGTGTGACCATAGGACCGTAGATAGTAAGGAGGAGGAGGGGATACAGGGAGGAACGCAGGTGTGAGCCCTCTCTTCCTCTCTGTAGCTCAGCAGCTGATGGTGAGCAGAGGGCTTTTCCCCTGAGCAGGTCACTCTTCACAGTAAGTGGCACATACATTTATCCTCTTATTCATCTCTGCATTTTGCCTTTTTTACCTTCTAACTTCAGTCCACACCTGGGTCCGAAAGATGCTGCACAGAATCATAGGCTTCTGTTTGAACCCATGTGACTCTTGTGTTGGTGATATCATGAAATCTGTATTTTCTTATACTCTCAGTGGAGTCTCTTGTGACAAATTGAATAATTGTGTATCACATCTGAGATATAATTGTACATATGGATGTTTCTTGGCACATGTGGATGCAATATAGTGTTATGATGGTCCTCTTGTAATTTAACCTTCCTAATTTAAGAAAAACTGGGTATAAATGTTGCCATAAAGCTTAAGAGAGGTCTGATTCCAGTGTTAAACTTGTATATTGTATTTTCATTATGCCTTTATATCCCACATCTATTCCACTAAAGTTTGGTGGGTTTGATTATTATTTGGCCTTACCGAACATTGCATTATTCAAAGCACTGTGTGCTATATAGCTTTAAAAGAAAAAAGATGATTAAAAGATAAATATTTTTTACGAATGACGTTGGGCTAATTTCTGGTTTGAAATAATAGACATGAAATTATTCTGCCAGAAGAAATTGTCTGCTTTGACTTGAATTGTCTTATGAATAAAATATTTGTTGTTGAAGGCGTGATTTGACAATTACTGTTGAATTAAGAACTTTAAAAACATTTGGTGCCGTTAAAATTAGTATACTTTTTTTCTTCATCTGTATTTCTAAATTAGATTCTGCAGTGAATCGATCATGTTTTTCCCTTCGCTTTCCTCGGAAAACCACAGCCCAGGTTGATTGATTTTCATGACACTGATGTCTGTAAATCCATTCTGTGGCCGAGGAGTGAAAGTAACTGCACTGAAAATAACCCTGAGCCAGTCGCAACTTCTAAATCAGTAAATCAACGCAGCTGGAGGTGAATGTGACTAAAATTAAATACAATTAGTTGAGCCTCGTGTTGTTCACTTCATGTCTCTGCTTCCAATCACTTCTGGGTTATTTGCTGTCTCTCCCCATCTGTCATGTTACATCATTCCCTTTCAGCTCTCCATCACGACTCCTGCTCTTCACTCCACATTCAGTAGCAGCTGTACTCATAACGGCAGGCAGAGTAAAAAGAAATAGCAGATGAGGAAAATAAATAGTCAAATAGTCTCCATTAATGTACATACTACAATTTTTAAATAGTTGTCCTTTACTTTCGTGTGTTCACCTTTGTAAATATAGATGGATCAGGACAAAACGAGAGAGAATCTTTTTTACTAAAACTTTCCTAATCTCTTCACATCATTTTGTATAAAATACATGAAAAAGAGGATTTTTAATAAAAATGCATCGACAATAATAATCCATGGATAATATATATATATATTGTTCTGAAATGGGCCATTCTGCAAAATCAGGGGTGCAGTGATTGTTGTTGTTTATCAACCAGGAAGTTAGCATAGCAAGGGGCAGCATCAACATGGTGCGCTGAAATCCATTTCCGGGTCACTACCGGAGGACCGAGGATTCGAGGAGTCGAGGAGGGGAAATGAGAAAGGGCCCAGGTCTCTCAACTGAAAGCGATGAGGTTTTTGGATTTCAGAATATTGCAGAAAATAAGATCTGTGGAGAACACATGTTTAGGATACTTACAAGTTTTGTTCAGCAGGATAATCTCCACATATTAAGACCACTAGTTGAAGCGTAAATGCAATCAACAATTGTAAAAAGCTCACGTTAGCTTTAAACAAACTACATCACGATGACTTCACATCAACACCACTAAGCTAAAGGAAGCTAATGTTTGTGATGATGACATGACATGAAGAAGCTTCGGACATTCAGCAGTGGAGAAAAAAATCTCTTAAGATTGATAAGGTATTTCACATATCTAACCTATACGAATCTAAATATACAGTACGTTGACTTTGAGATGAGGTAACCGAAGGTGATAGGAAATATTTACCGGGTTTTAGGACATCTGAAACACTCAACCTTTGTACCTCCACTTGACTAATATTTGTAATACATGACTTTTCTCTGAATCAAAATGTTTTACGCTGTAGTAAAGCTAATTTTTCCTTCCACCATGAGCAGGCTGCTAATAGTTTTTCACTTCCACTCAAAAGATTTATCTTTCTAATCAAGTTCCTTGGAGTTCATATAAGGTCTGTTTCCAAAACAGTTAATACTTTGGGATGACTCTTTGTTCAAACACACACTGAGCTGCCGTGCTAACCTCGCACTACATTATCTTCCACCCCCAAAGATTAACATTTGGACAGGGATGCTAAGCTTGAGTGAGTTTCTGCACGGAGTGGACAGAACAAACGTTTGTTCATTTGTTTGCCCATCTGTCCCTCACACACATCGAGGACACAGTCCATCAGGGTTTGACAGAAGTGGGAGTAATGATGCATCTCACCACCACACTGGTATTTAAAAACTGCATTCATAATCTCACAGTCAACAGTTAAAGAGCATATCAATGGAGCTCAGACAAAATGTCAGTACATTTCTCGGCACATTGAGTTCTGTAAACTTTGAGATGATCTTTAATGTTCTACTCCTTTACATTTCAGATTGAAATATATCACCTTTTTACCTCACTATTATTTTGTACCAGTTTTAATTATTATTAGTTTTTACATACACAAATATACCTAATATAATGCTTCATTATAAATTAAACCCGCAACAGAAACAAAGTATAAAATAGTTCTACCTGAACCAAAAACAACATTTTAGTACAAATTCTTACATCAATGTTATAATGATCCAATTTTATAATTTATATCATAATTCATCTTATCATAATTATTATTACATACGCTGCTGCATTAAAAGTTGTGTTGGACCAGGGGTGTAAAAACTACGGCCGGGGGCCAACTGCGGCCGCGGTCCATTTTGAAATGGCCTTCAGCAAATTCAGAAAGTATAATGGAATATGGCCCACACCTGCAACCTGTGCCTTTCTTATATTGTACTTCTTGAATATATATGTAAACATATATTACACAGTAGTATTGATGTGTTGATAAGCCCACTTTTCAAATGAATTCAATAAATTCAAGTTGAAAACATTTTCTAACAAATCTTAGTTGATAAAAAACAACCCAATAATGTATTTACATAACAAGCTTGAAATATACCCTCCCTAATTCCCCTTATTATAAGCAATCTGAGGCTTCTTCTCTAAGGAATGACCTGCCAATACTTTTTGTAACAAAATAAATGAAACCCTATGGAAAGATGTGATGTAGGCTGTGTTTTTTTCTTAGAGCACATTGATCATTAATCTATTAATATTTGATTGATTTAGCTAACTTATAACTTAACCTTCCTGTTATCCTGAGATTTACTTGACACACTTTATCCTCTGGCGTCAGTAGTTTAAAACTCAAGACAATGATCATATTCCAAATTTTAACCAACATGTATGTCTCTGGTGCTTTAGGTATCTTAGTTGACTACCTAAATAACCATTTAAATAAAACATTACCCCAACCTTCCCCCCTACAGACCCCTTTATACATCCAGAATTCCTAATAAGTGAATATCGGAAAATATATAAATCACCATAAAATCTCACTGATTGAAATAAAATGTTAAAGTAAGATCTTTTTGATGTTGTTAAAGGACCAATAACTAAAGCAGAGGGTAGTTTTGGTTTACAAGGATACATTTGCATGTAATAGTCACCTCAATATCATTCTACACAATCAACACATATGTGTATAAATATGTTTTATACTACTAAAACAGCCTGGGGTCAAATTGACCCCAAGGAACACCGATGCGTACAAAGTGCGTACAGGATATTTAAAAAATATCTTCATGTTTATTTTATGTTTACCCATTAGTCCTCACTAAATTAGGAAAAGTCATGAAATACTAAGCAAAAGAAAATAATGTGAACCATTTTTTTAGATACGTTAAAAATTGAATGGGGTCAAATTGACCCCAAGGATAACAGGAGGGTTAACTTATGAGGCGATATCCTAGTGAGGGGCCCAGGCCTTCGTATGTTTTTCTGTATGTGGCCCTCAGTGAAAAAGTTCGGACAACCCTGTGTTAGACCATTAAGTACCCAATGATGCTAAAAGGAGTTTTATTACAATTTACAAAATCACGTTAACTGCGATCATTTCCCAATTTGCCCCTCTGGTGTAAAATTGGCACCACATTAGATTCTTCTTTCCAGGATATTACACTTTTTTTTAATGAGAAAGGAAATAATAGGCTAGTATAAGAAATATCTTAGTGTAATGGTTACAGCACCAAACCTACAAAGCCCCTTTATAAAAATATCTTTGTCTACATGAAATAATGTGTTGATTGTCAACCTTTTTGACATTGTCAAGGTGTTTTGACTTTGGACAACACAACACTAGCTGTTACTGCCCTACCTGTTTTAATGCTAAGCTAGGCTAATACCAGCCTCTTTCTTTTGGACGATCAAAAGATTCACATCAATTATCTCAGGTTCTGAGAAACAGAAATAAGTATATATTAGTAAATAATATAACAAGTTTACTTTCTAAAGGGTTACACAATTATTTTAATGAGTTGCATTAACTTAACCATGACATGTTGTTATCAAGCTTCTGTGAGTTCATAAAGTCATTGATGAGGTTAAAGATTTGATCGTGAGTCCAGACATTTGAGAGTAGACAACTCCTTGGGCATTGTTAAGAGCATGTAGTTGAATCCTTCCTCAAAGTGGTTTGTTTTGTTCAGGATATTCCGGTGGGAGTATCCGAATCGATCCATGTAATCCTCTGTGACAGAGCTGAAACTCAGGGCAAATGTTGTTTTTTCTGCTCAGACTTCGATGTGAAATCAATAATTCAGAAAACCTTCACAAATGTCGGACTTAGAGCACTACATCTCTCCAATGGCAACACAGGTGTATTGTTTACTGCACGAAGATTTGCTATGTTAAATTGCTTTCCCTTTAACTCGTTTTTTTTGTTTACCCCCTGGGGGAAAAAAAAACCCTCCCAACTTCTGTCTGAGTGAGGCTTGCTGACGTCACCAGAGAAAGAGAAGGGGGGGGGGGGGGCTAGACATTCGGGTCTGAATCATCAGGCTTGTCAGTCACGGGAAGTGCCTGGTGAGCGCTCGGGACTCCTGGAGCTACAACTATTATAAACATGAATAATACATAGGAGATGGTTGATTATCAAAATGGGTTTTTAGAAATATCATCACTCGGCATGATGTTTTTTTTAAGTCTTATGAGCCATCTTCACTTTCTTTCCCCTATCTACTCACTCTCCATCTCGAAATATGTATTTTAACCCAGTGATATCCTCATACCTGCCATAGAGCCTCCCCTACCATGCCTGCTATCGTCAACCTCCTTTTCAACGTGGTCTCGACCAACACCACCATCTCCTTCAGGAAGGTTCTACCCATGGTCAGCCTGGTCTCTCTTCTGGTGGGGTTTGGAGGTCACCTCCTGCTGTGGCTGGTGCTGGTGAGGAACCCCCGCACTCGATCCAAGCCCAGCTCTGTCCTGCTCCTTAACCTCAGCCTGGCAGACCTGGGTGCCCTGCTCACCCTGCCCTGCGTCCTGCTGGGTGCTAGTTTCCAGAACTGGGAGCTGGGTGGGGCGACCTGCGTCCTGTTGGGGTTCATGACTTCAGTGACGGTGGGGGTGGAGATCTTCAGCCTGGCTGCATTGTCGGTGCTTAGGTATCGTATTGTGGCCCCAGGGACGAGACCGCCTGCTAGCCTGACCCAAATGTGAGTGTGCATATAAAAGATAAGAGAAGCTTTATTTTGTAATGTTCTTATTGTAAACAAATTCCATGACAAACCTAACAGCAACAATACATTGAAACTACCAATCATCCTTGTGCCATACTCACTGGTGCACTGTGTGTGTATTTATCTAAGGCTGAAAATGGTCTAGGCCCACAGCATTTGTTTGTTGTATAAATAAAAGCTACATATCCCTAGGTTAATCAAGGCCTGTACTTTAGAGTAATGAATGTTCCCAGTATCCAGCTGGTTAAGGAAATAATTCAGTCTTTCTTATTAACTATAGCTTTTTATATTCTACACATGGTGACTTTAAAGAATCTTAATATTATATTGAGAGCATTAATAAAGCAGCAAACAACTGTTAGCTATGTAAAGATGTAGTGGATGTCACTATGCTTTGTTTACCTAGCTGGTCTGGCCGTGCACTTGCTAGCTAATAGCTAATAGTAGCCGCTCTGCACTTAAATGTCCCATGTTATGGCCATTTCCACTGATCATAATTCCATTGTTGAGGTCTACTAGAATATATTTACATTGTGCAATTTTCAAAACTCACATTGGTTTCTCATAGAGCATCTCTGTGTAGTATGTGTATTCACTCTCCGTCCTAAACGCCTTGTTGGAGCTCCTGCCCCTCCCCCTCCCTATGAGCCCACTGTGCTCTGATGTGTGTTATGTGTTACAACGGCGTTTGTTAGCAACCAGAAAATGACACCAGTAATGACAAACAGATGAGAATGCTGCGTGGGGTCTGGGTGCCGTGTTCAATCTTTGAGACGGTGGGACGCGGAGAGGCTGTGACGGCCCTTACACACGGCGGCGTGCGTTGCCGCTTCAACGCTTCTGCCCATTCACTTTGAATGGGGTGACGTCACGATTCGCCGAACTGCATTGTGGGAGCAAAGCGTAGCTTTTCTCGCGGTGCTCGCTGCAAAAGTAGAGCAATGTTCTACTAACCCTAACCCTAACCCAGCCAATCAAATCCCGTTTATGCAAATCTGCCAGTACAAGCGCTAGCCAATCAAACCGCGTGTATGCTGGGAGAGCCAGACCGCAGTTCATTTCCTCATATGCCAAAAAATGGAGGAGAAGATAATCATAGCGGTAGGGAATCACCCGGTGCTTTATGATCAGTCCCTGTTCACCTACCGGGATACAAACCGGAGGAGCCAGGCATGGAGGGAGGTGGTAGAGACAGTGGGTGAAACTGGTAGGTTTTCACCTGTTAGGGGAGTTTATATCCAGTGTACTTCGTTTGAATGGACAGCTAGCAGACATAGACAGTATTTAGCCAGCATGGAATGTTGCGTAAAATAGCACCATAGACATTAATGTCATAAATGTTCATCATATAAAGTGTGACATGTAAAACCTTTTATGCAATTGACAGGAGAGATTCATGTGATTGGTTGTTGGTCGCGTTGCTCGCGTAAACTCCCCAAGCTCAAGACACGCCCACCGCCAAGCGGCATCGCACGCCACCGTGAGTCTGTGCCAGGCTGTGGGTGTGTGTGTGTGTGCTCAGGCTGAACAGCGTAAACTTGCCTTCAAAAATAAAAGCATCTAAATAAAACAGGAAGTTAACCTAAATTACATTTAAGACATACAACTGCAACGAAAGTAACAAAAACAATGTATTATCCTTTTCAGTTTCACAGAACACAAATTGGGTTATTTACATAATGTGTTTACATGATTTTATTGTGCAATAAAACAACCAGAGAAGCGATCTGCAAGGAAATAGCACACTGTGTCCTCATGCTCCTGTTTCACCTGCTTATGTATCATCACTTCTACTGTGGTCATATCGGGGACCCCTAACATTTACAATAGTTGAGATGTGAAGGGGGTTATGTTTTTTGTCTGTGTTTTGGGTTCCTGCAGTTTTTTGAACAGACAGTACACACGTTCAGAGGATGAAGCTGTTAACGTTACGTGCTGCTACCATAAACTGTCTGTAGCCCACAAACTGAATTAGAATGATCAAGTTATAGTTAAGCAATAGAGAGGCGAAGTCCCTCCCTTTCCGGTGGACCTCCTTATTTCGGAAAAATTATGTATTGATGTCAATGGTGAGAGAAAAGTTATCTTTCGATCCGGTTTGAATTGTGCCACGAATTACACATACTGTATGATGTTTGTCAATTTAAAAGATAATTTTTGCAGTTTTTTGCCGTAAAACTGTGAAGTAAGACTTTTTTTGTGTGAAACCGCTCAATGAACTACATCTCTGGTCTCGCACAACAACACACGTCACCAAGATGGCTGTCACTAGTAACCTACTGTCTTGCCAAACAAGGGATTGACTACCCCCACTATCACCACAATGAAACACGTCCAGAAGAATGTCATGCAAAGCTGCCTGCCTGCCTGCCTTCCTTCGATTTTCCCTGAACTGCCTGATCTTTTTAATGTTCAATGTTAACCATTTTTGCAGATAGCATGAAGTAGAAAAGATCGCCGATGCTAATGTAGCGTTAGCATGTCTCCCCCTGGGGCATCCGGGCTTAAACGGTGTATTATAGAATGATCACACCGGTGTGACAGTACTCTTCAAAGGGTTCATGAAATATGACTACTACTCTTAATGTTTAACATTTTGGGTTACTAATGTTACTTCATGTTAAGGCTAATAAAAATGACATGGCTGTAATGCTAACTAACGTGTTTGCTACTAGCTAGGTAGCTAACTTGATCCAGCCACTCCTGGTCCTTTCATCAGACGGGAAGCGAAAGAACGAGCAAGACCCATTGCTGGTATGATAACAACCTGGTACTAAGCACACAGGCATCTTGTTAAAGTGATCTTATCTTAGCTATCTCTTATTTGGTGGAGGAAAACAATTATGACATAACTTACGCGACTCTGGGATTTGTAGTCTAGTTGCGTATTTTTCATAGTCTTATATTTCAACAGTTTTACGATAAACTGTGACTTTTTTGACATGATTGAATTATCTTTTAAATTGACAAACATCATATGTGTAATTCGTGGCACAATTCAAACGGGATCGAAAGATACGTTTTCTCTCTCCATTGACTTCAATACATACTTTTCCCGAAATAAGGTCCCATGGAGGTCCCCGGAAGGGGAGGGACTTCGCCTCTCTATAGCTCACGACCGCTTCGCATCGGGCCGAACCACGCCCCTTAGCTGTGATAAATAGTTTTTATTCTTAAATAATGATGTTCAAAATAAAATGGTCCGTCCGTTGCCTTCTGCACGAAAGCACGTGCGAGGTGGTTGCTATGCAACAACACTAACAGCTAGCGAACATATTAGACAGAGAGCGTTGAGATCCGTTATTTGGCTATTTATTTACATTCATTTGTATGTTGCCGTTTATTGTGCAGCCACTGAAAAACTGTCCAGCATCAGTAGACTGGCTTACGTGGTTACTTGTATAGGTTGAGGTTGTACTAGGCTCAGGCTGTTGCTCGGCATGGCGAGAATATTGCTCCACTTTCTCCGGTCCCCGAGATTCGGCTTCCAGTAGCTCTGGAGAGAGCTTTCGCACCTGTGGCCACTAACGGTCATAATTTCTCTGCTTTGTTTCAAGACCCGCATCAGAAAGCTTTTGAATGGTGGTACTTTTCCAGTTGGTCTACCTGCTCTTCACGTAGCTCTGCATGTCTTCGTTTAGGTGCTTTTCTTTCTGGAGATGCACTGCTCAATCCACTACTCCATAGTAAGTCCACCCCGGAGGTCGAAGTTAACCTTAAATGTTTCCATCTTAAGCTTTGTTAGTTAATTCTACCCGTGATATACGCTCATTATATCACGGCTAAGAACCAATCAGATTGCTTGATTTGACTTGTCCGTTTTATAATAAATAATAACAAACTCCAGTGTTATAATTCCATATTCATAAATAAAATGACACAAGCTCTTACGTTGAGTCTGGAGTTTCAATACATTCTGAATCATCAGTAAAGTCTACGACCATATTTCGGAGGGATATGCTACATATTAACTTTCAATTTTATGCATTTCAGTTCTTCATTAACATTCCTTAATTAACACTTCACTTTCCTGACACAGTTCCACTAACATACATTCACTGTCGATTGTTATTTTTTAATATTTTTTAATATTCTTTGCGGAATTTGGCCGTTTAAAATGTCTTCTTGGGGTGCCGTACAGCCAATGCATGAAGTCATTGGTAAGCGTAACGGACCCTGAACAGATCTGGTAGGCCAAACACATCTGGTACCTACACCGTCCCAAGAAACGGTGTTATCACTGAAGTGTAACGCCCACCCTCTAGTTCCCCTCAGGCTAACACTGTTAGCTCTGTCAGCACTGTTGCAATTGTTATCACTGTTTTTGCCGTTAGCACCTTTAGCCGCTAGCTGCCAATTTAGCCGTCACCATGTTGAGAACCTTTGATGCTAGCTAGCCCTAGACTTTTATTTTTAAAGTAAGAGCATTTCCTCATTCTACACATGTAATCTTGAAACAATAAAGACGAGCTGTACATTAAACAGTTTCTTCATTGATCCTCTCTTCTAATCAGATGTCAGCATGCATTATCATTATACTTTTTTTTATATTTTTGAAATACAGATTTCAGTATTCTGAGGCTCTGAGCCCCATTTATTTTCCTCGCGGATGGCAAAACAAGTCAGACATTATACAATTTAAAATAAAAACAATAATCGTGGCTTGATATTGAGTGAGAACATGTTTTTATGAACCGCACAGCTTCTTTGACCCGATCGGACAAAAAGACGTGGTGCAGGCACAAAACATACTACCAATAGAAATACATTGCTTTTAAAATCGTTCTGTGACAGGAAAAAAAAAGGGAAAATCGTGTTGGTCACACGAATCAGTTGAATAAAAAGCAGAACCACAAGCATTCTTATATATCACTGTTTCAACGCAGATCAACATTCTGACATATTTTTGGCTAATTCCATCAAATCAAACTGTCACTTTTCTCCTCATCAGGCTCATGTATACAAATGATTGCAGCATGTAAATTACCCTATTTAGCTAGTTACAGACGGGATTTTCTAATCTAAGACATGTTTGCTTTTCTATTCCCTAGGTTATGCACTGTTGTTATCATTTGGCTGGTTTCAGTAACGATGGCATTACCCAAGGTCACGTACATCAACTTCGATGTGGGTTGCACGTGGGAAGTGGGCCGACACGAGTGGCTGTCCTTCTTGGTTCCTGCTTTCCTGGTTTATTACGTGGCCCCTCTCCTCTGTATTGTCGTTAACTGCGGCCTCATCATCTCTCACCTTCATCGCTGCAGGGGCACGCTGGCCGCCGTCCGACGCAACAAGAAAGCCACCGCCCTGCTGATCGCTTCGACGCTGGTTTTTGCAATAAGCTGGTTGCCATATTACGCACTTGAGTTTGTCAATGTCATGTCCCCTCATGTTAGCTCTGCAGCTTCTCCCATCAACCGGTTGGGACGTAAGATATCTTCAACTTCGGCATATCTATCATCCACCCTGCCCAAGCCGACTGAGGAAACAGAGACAAGGGTGTCCTTGCTGTGGGAGGTGACGTCACTGACCGCCATTTTGTTGGTGTGTCTGGCTCCATGCTGGAACCCGCCACTTTACTTCCTGTTGTCCCGTCCGGCTGTGCGTCAGCTCCGAGCCTTACTGCCTTCCTTCTTTCGTAGACACTTGGGAAAAAATCCTGTGCAGCGCTGGCGTATCGCTCCTGCTCCTCCCCCACGCCTGCCACCCCCCCAGCCTCCTTCACCCTCACTTACTCACCAGACTCTGACACACGGACTGACTCAGTAAAGACAGTACACACATAGCATATTATTCATATTTCCCCATCACAACAATCACATTGGTCAAAACCATGGAGTGTATACAAAGGATAAATCAAACCCCCGGCCCCTCCATGTATAATTATGGAACGTCCACGTCAAATACATTTTTCCCCAAAGATGTTCCTAGTCATTTTGGGTAGCTCTTATCACACTCATGTCTAATATATCTAATGGGTTTTCTGATGAAATAGTTTTTTACTAGCTATTTGAAGAATAGGGTTGAGACTTCATGATTGACAGCTGCTATGAACTGAATTTGTCACGGAAGTTTGGGAATCATACTAGAGATGAGATTCAACTTTCTATACCCTACTCAAGTGAAATTTGCTTATAAACATATGCATGAGAGATATTATGGTTAGTTGTGTCTTTATAGCCAAACGGCTACCATGGTGCTAACGTTGCAGGTAGATAGCTAACTCTAATGCAGGGGTTCCCAAAGTTTTCAGCCCACGACCCCCAAAATAACAGTGCCAGAGACTGGCGACCCCTTTCAACAGGGGGGGGGGGGGGGGGGGTGTTTTGTCAGGGGGGGGGGGGGGGTTGCGCTAATGGATGTCTATGCATGCACACGTTATTATTAATAATAATTAAAAGAAATTGATCAACATTTTTTTCTTTTGTAATCATATCGCGACCCCCACTTTGGGAACCCCTGCTCTAATGAACTGTGGCCTTGGTCTGCCAGTGATTGGCTCTGGTGGGTGTGTGGGCGGGACATTGACGCCACTGCTGCTGTTTCCATGTTCCATTTGATGTCAAAATGTCCGCTTCTATATCCAGGATATGTTGCTTTGCGATCATAGCCATATTGCCTTTGCTTGTTTAACATTTTAGTAAAAGTATAAATAGGCTTTAGGCAACAGTGTGTACGGTTCTTAGACAGTAGACAGTGCATCATAAACAGAGTGCATTACGTGCCATAAAAACACAAGGTTTATATCCCTCATCACAATGCAAGAGTCTCTAAGCAACGGTCTTGGCAGTATGAGACTCGCAGAGGAGACCCTCAAATTCAAAACGATTGAAGATAACATTTTACACGGGGTTCTGTTGACATCACCAACTACAAATCCAGGTCACTGAACTTAAACAGACGTCTCCCGCATGGGATCTGAAGCTACAGCCTTTTTCAGGGACTGGAGGATGTCTGCGGAGCCTACAAACATAAACCATCCATGCAAACATAAATCTAATTCCCTGTGGAGCATCCCTGAACAGCAGTAAAAAGGGTCTAATAAGTAAGACATATTGCATGTGCATAGTATGAAAAGAGCTCTGGCTGCTACATACTGTAGATCGTCCATTGATGTCTTTAAATTGCATCTAGATTACGTCAAGGATACAAGCTTGTAACTCTAATACTAAGCCGTCTGACAGAAACAAAACACTGGGGATACAGTGGGGCCATGCCTGCCTCCATTTAAAGCTCCTTGTTAAAGCTCTTGGTTGTAAACCTTATCTAAATTCAATGTCATTTCAAGAACCTCGTGAAAAGAGGCCTCGTTGACTTATGAGAAGCATAAATATAAGCTGCCTGCTTTTTCTCTGAGCCTTAATGTTGAGAGGTGCTTATTAAATAGGGATTTGACACTAAGGATCACATCAGAAGATGACTGATTGGGAAAATTATTTCTTAACAAGTGGAGCTCGTCTGCATCCAGAGTGGTTTTAATATCACATTGTGTGAAGGGTAGGCCTTGTCATGTTCTGGCTTTGTTTGACAAATTAGCTGAGGACGAGTAATTGGATTTTTTTGTTGTCAGGCTATTCATATTGAGAGATGGGAAGCAGCAATTTACATTTATTAAGTTAGAATCACTTAAGCTGCACTGACATACAATACAACGGGTTTGTTTTGCAACTAATATGGAAATGTGTTCGATGTTTTATCTGAAAGAAACGCAGACATATTTAAATCAATAGTTCAACATTTTGCTAAATACATATTTGCTACTTATACTAGAATGGCTTTAATGCAAAGACTATATTTCACGGTGTGTGCGTGATGCTGTGTACCCTCAACGCCAGCAGCAGTTAGCCTAGCTTAGTGTACAACTAGAACCAGGCAAAACGGCTAATTTACTTGTTATATTTTGTTCGTTTATTGCCTTCAAATGTTGAAAAAAGTGAATTGTAAAAATAACAGAGGGTTATGTGCCACGATAACTTTCATTTTGGGTAAGCAACATCTTTGTCCTCTTTTAAATCTTTAAGAACACACTTTTTAAATGCAGTTTCCTTATTTATCCTTTGCCAATCCGTCTCTGTCTAATAATAATCAATTATATTTGTTTTACAAATGTATTTTTTGGACAGGACACGACAGGAAAGCGGGAATTCTACCCTTTTATGTAACTTTGTGTGATGCTTTTTTCTTTTGTCATTTTATTGGATTATTTTTTCAGTTTGTTGTTGTGCTATTAGATGTGTCGCGATATACCATATTGATAGTGAAAATGTATATCATCCTAATAATACACATTTGATAATATTGTGCTTTTTGTTTTGGTATTTTGTTGTATAGTAATGGATACAGTACACTCATATTATTTTTGTAATTTAATAAAGTAAAAGATGATTATCTACAATTATTTATATTCATATATTATACAACATTCTGCTCATTTGGCAGCACTATGTGATGTTCAAATAAAAAAATAAAAAAATTGTTGTGGCTGTTGTTAGTTTGTAGTATTGTATAGTTGTGAGTATATACTGTAAACTATGTGTAAGTAATCTTTGTCCAACTACACATGATACATTTCCATCAGGTCCTCCTTTATTTACAACAATTTCATTTCACTCAAGAGCAAAAAGTAATTCACTTCCAGCTCTGTCCTTCACATGATCTGTGGATGACAGGCATGTGGCCGTGATAAAACATAAAGCTGCTTCTGACCTTGCTCAATCTAATAAAACCCATAAATCCTGCCTTGGTGAACCTCTTGACCTTGTGTGATCTCCCAGCCTGCACCACTGCACAATCTACTGACAGACCGGGGTGTTTCCTCTGGGACGGCGGCTTCTTTCGTCGATACCGTCTTGGTTTCTAATGAGAGCACTTATCTCCGTCATCTGTCTGCGCTGTGATCCTCTCACATAGTGCAAGGCGCCGGCGATGTTCTCCTGACACTTAATTAAGCCTGCCGATTAGAGAAAGCTTAAAATATAAGTCACGCTCAGTAGGGCCCATTGAGAGGATCCTTCCCATTTCCATTCAGTGTGTTTACGGAGCCTCGCACGTGGGTGGAGGCCTGCTGTAGTTTTTGAAAACACAGTGATATCCACCAGCTATGAACACAGTGGGCAGAATGGGCTGCAAGGAGAGAGAGGAGATTCATATTCAAAGCGTTAAAGAGATGATTATGTAACTGAGGGGATCTCATCATCCAGATGGGGATTTCGGAGAGGTATTGATTCTTCAAGTGCGACAGCAAGAATGAACACTTACCACTTCACAGGATTAAGAGGATATCTGGTCATTCACTGTCATTGAACTCTATTTAAATCCAGCAGACTTAAAACAAAGATCTATAGACGAGTGCTGATTCACAAATAAGCCTTAAGCCGGGCTACATACACACATAGCATCACTGTTTACATTAGTTTACCTTCTCGGTATCAACTGAGAATTGATAAACAGTGTTTCTTTTGTATTTGCTACCTTTCATACGTTTTCAAAAAGCATGTTTGTTTTCAACCTGTTTGAATGCCTCTTTAATCTGACGCCAACTTTTAGTTTTTGTTCAAGCAAATGTACTACAAAGAAAAACATCTTTGGCAATGTTTTTGCTTTTTCTTATTTGATTGTGGCTTTGGTTCAAATGAGTTAGAAACAACTGATTTAAGACAAAAAGAGATGAAAAAAACACTTTGAACACCTTGATTGTTAATTTCTTAACTTTAATGTAAGGTCTTGAGTACAATTCATGTTTCATTATCTTTGTCGCAATGTCCTTGAATCAGGTTTTTAAAAATAGCTGACAGAGAATTAGCCTAAAGCTAACACAGGAGGGTACGTGATGCTTGAGCTTAATAATCCCCCCAAAAATCGGACACTTTTCCCACCGCATATCATTAATAAAGGTATTATTTAACATGATAACCGGCTGCCACAGGCTATTTGGCTTTCTTAACGATTGTCGGCCATTTGGGGGCAGCAGTAACTAATATTTGACATTTTATCACCTATAAAGGTGCCTATTGTTTAATGCCAAGAAGATATGGAGCAACATTAGCATTTATTTATAGTTTTGTATCTTTCCTCCAATGAATGTAGGTTGAAAATTCTAATATTCTAGCTAATCTTTGGTCTTTGGTCTCCACCAACAACAACTAGCTGCTAAATGCTCCACTATGTTAGCAGACATTGTCCTTACTTTATGCCATGTGCATGGCTTTAACTGAGGTTTAAAAAAGAAATGTGGAAGGGAGAACAAAGTTGGTCTAGCACTAGGACCCAGATAAGGGGCAGAGTCTATAAAAAGGGGCGGGACGTTCACCTTGGCCTTTTTTTTTTCCTGAAATGAACACACCTGAGAGAACAGCTGAGGCCATCCTTTGTTGTTCAGATGTTTACAAGCTTGATTTCATTGTAAATTGAAGAGCCATGAAGTTTAAATATGTATTTTAAATGCAGAATGTATTTAACACCTACTCTATTACGTCCCACACCTGGGCTTTTTGTTCATACTCCCTTCCTAGAGTGGTGTCTGCTATTTCATGTATTAATACATTAAACACATTAATACAGTGGTATCTGACTTCAGTTAGTTATGATCATGGTGAATGGGGAATCATTGGTTACATTAAAATAGAATGTATGTAGCTTTTTAATAGCTGTTGGATAACTGAAGGAGGTGCTGATAATACTGCTGCTTGAACATCATTACAAAAGTTTGGATATTAAGCAATCAGATACAGTGACCTTTGCACCAGCATGAAAAAATCTTCTAGAAATGATCACCTAAAATGAACAAAACAAATATACTTTAATATCATTTAACCCAAGAATACAGAAAATTACAGTTTTTTCAATTTACTTTACATTCATTTTCTTTTGTTTGCCATATCACTTATATTTAGGACAGGAAGACAGGAAATAAGGGGAAACTGGATTAAAACCAGGAACACTGCAATTTTGTGCTATGAGCATGTAACCATTCTGCTACCAGATGCCCCAATTTAAACCAACTTAGTTAGTGTTTATCTTCTGACAGGATTTTTTGAGTATTACTATTCACCAAGACACTGCAGTAGAATACAGCTCATGCTCTCATTTTAAATAGTGTAAGAAACGCAAATTAATGGTTTTTTGTTGTTGAGCTAACGGACTCAATCTAATTGAGGTAACAATAAAACCTAATTCTTCTGTACAGGTAGGCTACACACATTTATTTACACCTTTTCCCAAGATGTCGTCCCTCTGCTTCCCTCTGGCGGCAGCTTCACCTCACAGCGGGAAAACCTGATTATTTACCTTCAAAGACACCGGGGAAAACCCAGTCTTGGACCAAGGTACGTAGGCCTATTTGAACAATTTGTAATCGAAAGCCTCAGCTGATATTTACACTGGAGGAACTGCTTCACCCTAACATCACCATCCATCCATCCCCCCCACCTCCTACCCAACCCTTCCCGTAGTAATACGGGACTCAAGGACGCGCCCACAATGCACACTTTGCAGAGAGAGAGAGAGAGAGAGAGAGAGAGAGAGAGAGAGAGAGAGAGA
>CALSBZ010046932.1:6703343-6716144 GCA_943591055.1 Gobionotothen gibberifrons
TGTGTGTGTGTGTGTGTGTGTGTGTGTGTGTGTGTGTGTGTGTGTGTATAAGTACGTAAGTTAATGTCACAGGCAGCCACACCTCAACTGCACTGTATATTATTACACTGCTCTACTATAGTATAATGTAATGCATCACATACTGATGGCACAGGGAGAAGCATTTATTATTATCTCATTGTACATGTATAATGACATTAAACGATTCTATTCTATACTGTACAATACTATAACAACACTATACTATAGCTCATTATTATGATAAACTACACTATATTACTCTACACCTCTACACGTATTCTTATATACTAAACCACACTATGCTATACTACACTATTCTATTCGTCATTATATTATTTTATACTAAACTGTATTATAATATTCCTGCAATAGTTTACAGTATCACAATATTGGAGAATACAACAAAATATTATACTATAGACTACTATGTTATACTACACAACACTTTAGTTCATTATACCACACTAAACTATACTACACACTATACTAATACTATTAATAATACTGTATTGATACTATAATATTATACTATTATATTATAGTGTATTTCTCTACACAACACATGCTATACTTCACTAAACAGAACAGTACTGCACTACATACTACACAACACTATATTGCACCATAGGATACTGCATTACACATTACTGTATACAACAGTATGCTATATTGTATCTGATACTATAATGTTAACTATACTATGTTATACTATACTTAGTGTACTATACCATGATACTGTATTTCAGTCCATTGTATTAAACAATACTTTGATGTGATATATTATAGGATTATTTTCTACACATACTGCATATTACTGTGAAATTGTACGAATGCTACATTATGATAACAATTCAGTATTTTAAAAACTGATGTCTTTGCTTTGGGACTTACCTGTTTTTACAATCTAACAAATCAATACCACAGCTCTGAGGTAAATCCTTACTTGAAGAGTTTATTGCTTTCAGTTTGTGTTTAAACTGTGTCAGAGAGATGTTTAATCGGTTCATTTTCCATTTTCTCCTTTGTGGTGATGCTGAAATGGATTCCATTATGTAGTCATAGCCTTTAATTTAGCTCCTATTCTGTACTTAGCGTTTCCACAGGCAGACGCTGGGCCACAGAAGCCCAGGGGTGCTACTGGAGCTAGATTAATTGCTGCATTAATATTGATGAGGGTCGTCTATGGTTGACCTGCTGTGGCTGCAAACACACACACTGTTACGCACGAGCACGCATACACTTCTCTCAGCCAAACTATTGTTCCAGATAAAACAGCTGACACATTTCCTTTGCTTAAATGACTAGGGATCGAGATCAAGGCTTTATGTTTCTGACCCATTTTCATGTGAATTCATGCGGAGGTCACTACTGTATGTACACATACAGTATATAGCCACCTGCACTTACATGCATCCCCTCATTACACACAGCTGCAGCCTCTTTTTCTCTCCCCCTCCCCTGTGTTTCCTACATTATGTCCCTCTTCTATCTCTGTCTTTATCAACCTGCTGTCTTCTGCCTGTTATTCTCGTAGATTTCCTTTTGACACGCTCTGAATCTTCTTCGGCATCTTCCACTCACACTGCCACTTATCTGACTCACCTCCACTGTTATCACCTCCCTCCCCTTTACACACAGTGGAAAGACCCTTCCCCCATTATTCAGTGTTAACAATAACCAGAATAAACATTGTTACAGGTAAATCTGCAGCCTGTTTTGAACCTCTTGGAAAATGTATATACTGTCCCCTTTTCTATTCTAACACGTCTTCTCTTATGTGTCTCGTTTCATTCTAGTACACTATGTTTCTCACCACGGCGCCCCCCCTCCGACGTGGAAGCACACCCTTACCTCTCAAACACCAGCTGCGGAGGGAAGAGGCTGTGTCTGAGGACTGTGATTGGATCCCTGGCAGTGAGGAGCCCGTCACGTTGCCCATCAGTGACACAGCGGTGCCTCGGGATGAGTCCTTCAGCCAATCAGCAGTCGCCCAGTCGGCTTTCAACAGCCACAGTGGGGCGTTAAGGATAGTGCTCCTTGGACAGAATGGCGTGGGCAAGTCGTCGCTAGCCTTATCTCTGGCCGGGCAGTCGGACAGATCCCTGTCTATAGACTCTGAAACACAAGCATGTGGTAAAGACTTGGATTGGGATTGGTGGAGTGTGTTTTTGTGTGATTGTGCACCTGTGTTAGCCTCGGCAACCCGTTTATAATAAGTCCCAAGAAACAATTAATTTAGGCACTCAGTGTGGATTTAAAAAAGAGTTTGATGTTAAGATTCAAATAACTTACATCCACGTCCCTATGCTAAATGTGAAGATTGAGCAAGCGGTTGGTTAGCTTAGTTTAGCAATATAATTGGAAGCGGCGGGAATAATCTATTCTGGCTAAGTCCAAAGCCCAAAATCTGCCTTCCAGCCCCTCTGAAAACTACTTATCAACTTGTTAAAAAGAAAAAAAATGTTTACTAGGCACAAGGCCAAGCCAGCTGTTTCCTTGGCTCGAGATACACTTTTTGTTATATTCCATGGAATGCTCTTAACATCCCGATAGCAATGAATATCTTAAGTGCTTTGACAAAAAATCCATTAAAAAAATTCATCTGTGGAAGCCGTAGTACTGTAAAAAGCACGACCAATCATTTTAGCCGGGCCGGCTAAAATAACTGGATGGCCTACCTGCCTGTCAGCCTTCCATCTGTGCACAAACTTATCTCGTGCCCTCATTGGTCATGTGTGCGTTCGTGTGTGTTGGAGGAGGGGCTCTGTAAGGAAGTGGCAGATTTTTTCCGGCTGTGTATTTTCAAAATTCTAGCGCACTCAGCTGGTTTCTCCAGAATTACCTACCCCACCTTTAAGTGGTATTGATAACAAGTGAATGGATTTGTATGCAACCTCTTAACAAGGCCTAGCTATTTTTTTCCAACATGTTTCAGTTTTTCGGTAAGCTAAGCTAACTGCTAGCTGCTTTGATATTAAACAGACGGATGTGAAGGTGGTATCAATCAATCTTCTCATCTATCTTCTGGGCAACAAAACAAATAACTTATATACTGCCGCGGGTATATGTCCCTTCAAAGCTTATATAAACAGCCTTGATTTGGCCTCTGTCAGTCACAGCTCACTGCAACAACCAGTGTAATCTGTCGTCAGCCTCAACCAGCCAATCAATGAGTCAGTGACACTAAGAGACGTCTACCCTCCCTCATGCATCGAGCTGACTTGCCCCTGACTCGTGTTATACAGTATTCATATCTGCACATGTAGTACTCTTGGATACATGCATCATAAATGGACAAAGAAAAGCACTTTCATCCAAGAAGCTTGTACACGTTTCCCTGATGGTCCTGGCATCATTATTATACATTTCAGCAAAGTGTGAATTTATTCTTTAAGCTACACATACAACATTGCAAAGTGTAAAACAAACACTAATCAACACCTTTTTAATTAGCACTTTTTGATAGTATTGACCAGAAGCTCCAGCAACGTATCAGCGCAGTGAGTGGGTTTACAACTCATCAATCAATATGTGCCCACACCAAGTAATTACCAGTATAAGACAGCAAGCCTTGATTAACCACAGGAGATGTGGCATGCTTGTGTCTTAAAATAGACTTGTCATTTATCATACTGGGTTTTCCAATCTACTTCAAGCTATTTTGGGTTAATGTGGGTTTTAAGAGCTGCCTTGCAATTAAAGGTAGTTTATTTTCTAAGGGAATCGATGCAGTTAAATTAACAACAACCATTTTTAAGTACGACCCTTTTTGGCTTAAAATGTATATTGTTTTATAGTGTCAACAACACATTGATCTTATTAACAACTACGATGTGTTTAGTCATAGCCTGATATTTCATAAAATGTATGAATCCACATCTGAAAATAGTCCCACACAAATGTACTTATGTTAGAAAATAATTTCATTATTTTTTATTCGAATATAACTGAGTATTTAAGGATGAAAAATATGTGGTTATGCCCCCCAATGTACATGTTTGGGAAAAAAAGTAGGTTAAAACTAAGTTAACATTTGTAAATGGTAAAACAAATGGCTAAAACATTGTTGGTTTGGGTTTTCTTGCAATGGGGTTTGTTTCCAAAAATAATAAAGAATATCAGGCGTATCCTTCAAATTGGGGTACAAAAATATTGAGATAAAATTGCCCTCCTTAAACTGAGGAGCAGATGTCTGTAATTGGTTGCAGGAACACTTTCCAAAGACATCATTTGGCCCCAATTTTGACATGAAACTGATTTATGGGCCATAAGAAGGTCAAGGATATTTTAGATCACAGTCAAAATAATTTCAACATCCTCAGGCAGCAGTTGGGACCAATGCCATTCGCTTCAGTTCATATTGCAGTTATACTAGGTCTTATTTTTGTATTTCAATATATAGTGCTCCTACAATTTCATGGCAGTGGTGTTTATCTGTGCTGATATGGGTATTTGTTTACAGGAGAGGGATACGAGTGCTCAGTGACAGTGGACGACGAGGACAGCAAACTCATAATTTTCGACAACTGGAAACCGGTGAGTGACTGACTCTGTGCTTCAGGCACTTTTTCTCATTTTTCTCATACGGTTAAGACTGAGTGTCTGTCTTCTCTTGACTCCTTTCTCTCTAAGCCACCATTCACTTCATCTTCTTTGACATTCATTGCCTGTTTAACTGGGTGACACTTGTTCCATTCCTGTGATGGGCAAAGTATTTGTGTGTATTGAAGTGTGAGGAGAGTGTGTTCATACGTTTGCTTTTAAGTGCGTATGTGTGTGTGCTACACTGTACAGGGATTCCTGCAGGAGCATCTTTTTGAAGTTCTCTCATTCGTAAAAGTGGAAAACCGCTCTGTTGTAAACTTTACTTGTTTCTATTCAAATCTACAGTCTTGTTCTAACAAGAACATTTGGTGAGGGCCAAAATTGCCGTGGCTCTCCTCTTGAGCGGAACAGTGGGAGAGAGTTAATACTGCCCTGTGGCGATGTTTTTTTAAGCAGGAATAACCGAGCGAGAGCAGAATCGGGGAGCAATAACAGCTTGTCAAAAAAGCTCCTTGTCACACTTACGACATTGTGCGAAATTCAAAAGCGTGCAAATAATAAGCCTGCTAATAATGTGATGGAACGGGCAAGCACTCTAATTAGTGTGTAGGGTAGATCCTCATCTCTAATGCATCTCATTCCAGATGTCCACTCGGCCTTAAGGGGCTCTCCTCGTAAGGTTAAATTATTCACACGCAGATACATTTCGCTCTGGGGGAACACCCCTGAAAGCTAGTTAATTTCTCCACTTCCTTACTTTTTATGTAATCTCTCTGCTCCCTTTCTAGCCCCCAATTTTGTTGACCTTCCTCCTTGCAGCTGTCATAATCTTCAGATCTCGCTGCCCGCTGGGGGGATGGGGGGGGGGGGGGGGGGTTGAGAGGGCTGGAAAGCGACCCAAATCATCCACCAATTCATTCTCATGATTTTCAGTTGAAAGGCCCATGGATAAAAGACACACAGGTGAAGACCTTCCCACAGGTGTACACACAGATGTTGTCCAGCTGCCTAACATTTGTTTTGGCCCAGGACTGGCACTGCAGTAACCACAAGTCCCATGAGCCAGGGTTGCCGTAGCAACATGCAAAGACACACACACATACAGGGCTGACTTACTCAGTCACTCTCACATGAGATGATGCTACAACAGTCAACATCCAACTCCTTTGGCTGTGGGGCGTCTTGTGTTCTCTGTCCAGGCCGATCCACGCCTCGTCATTCCCTTGCCATACAAACTGCCAAATAATATGAAAAACTGTAACATACACACTCAGTGATTGTTCAGTCAAGTGCTTTGTGGCTTCACTCACAGCTGATTGACACATCAAGATCCAGCTGGAACTATAATTTCCCCAACTGCGGTGCAGAGAGGGGAGCCCTACAAATCACAGGTAGAGCTTACTTTGTGTGCAGAAATACAGTATATTGACTCCGCGTGTCAAAGTGCATACAAAAAAACCTTTGGTATAGGGGGGTGTGAATAGGGGGTGAGTAGTGTGGTTAAAGAAAGATTGAGAGTTCCAGAGAATGCAATGGGAGTGGACGAGAGACAGTTTAAGTTTAGTGGTAAAGTTGAAGCACATGTTTAAAGAGTTAAGTTGGCAGTTTGTGCCCAAATAAATGCAGCAGCACATTAACGGCCCGTCCACACTACAGCTTCGACAGCTTCAAAAACGGCTTCCAACGCGTCTGCCCATTCACTTTGAATGGGGTGACGTCACGTTGCCTCGCTTTTCGCCGAACTGAATTGTGGGTAGCATGGCAGTGCTTCTCCGGCGTCAGCGCCAGCCAATCAAATCCCGTTTCTGAAAATCTGACAGCTCAAGCCCTAGCCAATCAAACCGCGTCTAAGCTGGGAGAGATATCCCGTCGTTCATTTCTATATTTCAAAAACAGATGGAGGATAAACAAATTATCGCCGTAGCAAATCACCCGGTTCTCTATGACCAGTCCCTATTAACTTACCGGGATACAACCGGAGGAACCAGGCATGGAGGGAGGTGGCAGAGACAGTGGGTGAAACTGGTAGGTTTTCGCCTGTTTGGGGATTTTATATCCAGTTTACTTCGTTTTAACATTGTGTCGGGGGCGGGAGATTCAGGTTGTTGGTCGCGGTGCTCGAATAAAATCCCCAAGCTTCAGACACGCCCAGCTCCAAGCTTTTTTTGAAGCTGTAGTGTGGACGGGCCGTTAAGACCAACACAAATTTCCCGTTAGGTGTACACAATTTGTTTTTTTTGTCTCTGTATTCAAATATAACACCAAAAGTGGACAGGTTTTTACCGAAAGAATGGCTGTACGTTAAGGCGTTAACCCTCGCTATTAATCTGGAAACTACGGTGGCTGACCGGTGGCAATGAAAAAAACATCTTTAATTGACAACACATGTACAGCATTTAGAAATCATTCACAAATTGACGAAATCAACTTTACCGAAAGGGCTGCATAAACGAAACGCTACAAATACAAAAAGGTGCAAATAAAAAATGCTCCAAACAGCTGAAAGCACAACGAAAACTAATTTCAGCGCTATCTCCTAATGATAATGTTTCCGGCCAGTGTTGCGTGTTTGCACTTTGCAGGCAGCGTAGTGATTCTTAAAATTACACAAACTCATCACATTACCAAGTTTGTCCCAAAATTGCTTCCATTATTCCATCATGGAGTATACAATGAATTGCGTGGCAGTGAAAAGCCAAAGGAAGCGGATGAATCAGCACAAGCTACATGTACTCCTGCACTGACTGGTGACTATTGAACATCAGGAAACAGTGAGAACTACCCCAGTGTAACGGCACACGTAATCCATGACAAATGGCAACTGCACTCGCTTTAGGTGTGGTGAAAACAGAGGAAAGGCATTTTGCTGAAGCTTCCATTAGTCAGTTACTTGAGGTCTAGCAGAGAAAATCCCCACTGGAACAGATAGAGCTTGCAACATGAGAACAAATAAATCAAATATAGAAAATCCCAAAAACTTGGAAATGTTGAGCCTCATAACAATTGTTTTTCCAATTGCATTGCGGCGCTCAGAATCGTGATGTGCCCAGAGATTGACTCTCCCATCTGCCTGGTCATATGTGTTAAGCACACCAGCACACACATGCACAGAAGGCTGAGAGTCTGCTGAGCCAGACTCTGGTACGTCGTGTATTCTGCTGATGTCACAAGCGTTGCATGATTTAAATAAGTAATCAATTTTCCCAAAATAGAAACACTGGCATTCTTGGCCTTGACTATGCTGTCCTTTGCCTTCAGGCTGACATTGTTTGTAATATATCGCTAAATAAGACTGTTTGAAGGGAATAAAGAAGGAGATCCAGATCACCCTTTTTAACTGTAATGTGTGTTCTTCTGTGTCAGTGTCCATGCATTTGCTTGATTTATTCTGAGCTCGAGTTCAGCAGTTGCCATTATTATTTGATAGCTTAAAATTAAAATATTTATCAAAGAATACAAAAAGGTGCAGCCTGTAAAAATGTAGGCCATCTCTGTATATATGTGTACTTGCTGCTACCCCCGTAGGGCAGGATCGTTTATTATTATAAAGCAAATTAAAGAAATAGTCCAGGACGTCATTTGGAAGAAGATAATTGCTGCTTGACCACATTCTTTCGCCTGATTAGGACGGAAGAAAAACACTGTTTGGTCATCCATTGAAACAGAGAGAGAGAGAGAGAGAGACATTTTTGGAGTGTCTCCAGGGGTTCTTTCCCTGTATATGTTCCATGCTTCCTGTTATACTATCTTGCAGCCTTATGAGAGTCGCTCTGGACTACATTTTCTCATTTCATGCCCTAATCCACATAAACTATTATACCTTAACAGTTGTGTTTGTTTTCATCTCTGCTGGGAGTCACTGCTCAATTGTGTGTGAACCAAAACCACAACATGGAAAAGCTATATGCTGCATTCTGTTTATGGGATAAATATCAAAATCCTTTTCAAATGAAATTGAGTTTTCTAGTTCAGGTGGATTACCCTAGCTGAGAACTGACAAACTAAACAGCTCAGAAAAACTAGACAGCTAAAATCATAATCAAATTATCACAAAATGATCTGCCTTGTGTCTGTTAAAACATCTTAGACAGTTTAAGTTGTTTTAACAGGCAGATGATTTGTTAGCAAAGCAATCTTACCAATTTGAAATGACAATGCAGCTAGCTACAGCTAAATTACAAATTCTTCAAGGGGCCTGAGCCCTTAATGTATCAATCTACTATAGTTCACAAGATGTACACAAACAGGAGCAAAGCAGAGCTAGTTTGAAATCACTCAAACACAATGTAATGCTACAATAAGCTAGCTAGCTTAGGAAGCTAATTCGATCAAACATGGCCCCGTAAAAAAATTGTTTTTCGGGGGTTTTGTTTGATTTTAAATAAACAAAGTGTTGGCTTTCAGAATATGAAACTTTTATTTCCAAAATCACACGATAAATACATTTTTGAAGCTTGTAAAGGGAGGATGACAGCTCTCACTCGCCACTCCGGCTGAAATAGAGTGGCGAAGTCCCTCCCCTTCCATTGGACCTCCATGGGACCTTATTTCGGAAAAATGATGTATTGAAGTCAATGGAGAGAGAAAGATTATCTTTCGATCCCGTTTGAATTGTGCCACAAATTACACATATGATGTTTGTCAATTTAAAAGATAATTTTGCCAGTCAAAAAAAAAAAAAAAGTGTCGCAAAACTGTGAAGTAACACATTTTTTTGTGTGAAACACTCAATGAACTACATCTCTGGTCTTGCACAACAACACACGTCACCAAGATGGCCGTCACTACTGTCTTGCTAAACAAGGGAATGACTACCCTCACTATCACCACAATGAAACACGTCCAGAAGAATGTCATGCAAAGCTGCCTGCCTGCCTTCCTTTGATTCTCTCTGAACTGCCTGATCTTTTGAATGTTTAATGTCAACCATTTGTGCAGATAGCATGAAGTCCTGGTCCTTTCATCAAACGGGAAGCGAAAGAACGAGCAAGACACATTGCTGGTATGATAACAACCTGGTACTAAGCACACAGGCATCTTGTTAAAGTTATCTTATCTTAGCTATCTCTTATATTTAGCGGAGGAAAACAATTGTGACATCAGTTATGACATCACTTCCGCGACTCTGGGATTTGTAGTCTTTCTAGTTGCGTATTTTTCATAGTCTTATATAGGCCTAGGCCTATGTGTAATTCGTGGCACAATTCAAACGGGATCGAAAGATACGTTTTCTCTCTCCATTGACTTCAATACATAATTTTTCCGGAAGTAGATGGGCGTGACTTCGCCACTCTATTATGAATGTAAGGCATAATATGGCAGGGTCTGTTACAATTTGTCTTGGCTTTCAGAATATTAAACTTGTTTCGGCAAATTCAGATGATAAATACAACTTTGAAGCTTGTAACGGCATAAGTAAGCGGAGAACGGAGTAGCTTGACGTCACAGCAGGCATAACAACAGCTGGTGTTTCTCGTGAGTGTTTTCCCCGGGAAACAAACACAATACACACAAATGCAAAATTACACAAACACACACACACACGTATTAGGGCTGTACCCGAATATCCGAATAATCATTCGTTGGAGTACTATTCGGGTTTCAATTTTGTTATTCGGATAGCCTATTCGTTTGTTTGGATTTTCGTTTTTTCCCCGTTTTTTTTCAAATTGAATTTATTGAAATCTCCAATATCAACGTAAGAGCTTGTGCCTCTTTGGGGGGTGCTAACACTTAACCATAAACGTTATCATTTACTTTCTCCGTCTTTATATGTAGATATTACTTTTCTCCGTCACGTTGTTTCCATAGCAACAACAACGTCCTGTCAACAGCGCTAACTCTCCTTCAAAATAAAAGCATGTCCATATAGACATATACAACTGCAACGAAAGTAACAAACACCAGTGTTTCCCCTACCATTGTCTTGGAGGGGCGCTGCGCCCCGCCAACGGAGCCCCGCGCCCCCCCTGAAATTCAAGGTGTTTAAAAAAGAAAAGAAAAAAAAAAGATAATGATAATTTTTTTTTTGGATTATTTTTTTTTTTTTTTTAACCAAATTGCAACTAATCTATATCTACTCTCACTTTACACGTTGAACATGTGCTCTTTTATTAAATAAAGGAAACGCTTTCAGTTTAGTGTTTTGGCCCTAAGAAACACTGATGCACTAATAACAATAGCTCCTCTCTCTGCTCCAGAGGATTTAAAAAAATATATATCTCAATGCCACCCCCCCCGCTCAGGCAGCACCCTCCCAAAGCAGTAAACCTAGGGGAAACACTGAACACAATGCGATATCCTTTTCAATTTCAAAGAACACAAATTGGGTTACATTAACAAATAACTATAAAACAACAATACTGTAGAATAATAAAATGAATGCCGTGAATACACCAAAATACACGTGTTGAAGCGGTTCGCTGCTGATTACTACGCCCCCTAACCTCGTATTTTTACTCCACTACATTTATTTTAGTTACTTTTCAGATTCTGATTAATGATGTGAAATATATACAACCCTTAAATCAGACTTTAGTTACACCTGAGTAAAATTCAGGGAAGGTGATTGTCAAGTGCCAACAATCAGGAGAGATATTTGATAGTTGGTGCTTGAGAAGACTAAACATTTATCCCTATAAAGCATATTAATTACTCATTATTCTCTACTAATAGTTCATTAAAGACTGTATATAATGGCTATTTTGCATGTCCCTTTCAAGAATTCAAGATTTTCAAAGGTTTATTGACATATCATATACACAACTACGGTGTAGTTATCCAATGAATGAAAAACTTGGGTCGCAGGTTCCGACTTATTAGAGTATAATTCATATGTATAATATCAGTTAAAATAAGTGCTTTAACAAAGTAGTTCAAAGCTTTTTTCTTATTTGAAAGAAGACCTTGACCTAAAGTATTCTTTAATGTTTAAATAAAGGTTAACTCGTTTTTCTGTTTTGCACATCCTCCTATTAATATCTTTGTACATCCTGCACTAAACTGTTTTATTGTAGAGATCACTTACAGTATCTTCTTGATTTTTTATATTCTATTATTTCTATCATTGACCTTCTACTTTCACCCTATGAAAGTATGTACTCTTAATATTTTGTTCATTAAATATAACATATAAAACCACACAAGGTACACACTGCATACAATGCCATAATAACTTTGTATTAGTGTAGGACACTTATTTATAACATCTGAAGATGTGTAGTTTTATTCATGTTTTCACATAATTTTACAGGATATTGCTATATTATTTCACATGTTTTAAATTCTGAGCATACCCCGGACCCCCCTAAAGGATTTGAGGTCCACCCCCACTTCAAATCACATGGATAGGTTCCTAAATATATTTACAATTTTTTTTTAAATGGTAACCCATGTTATTAGTGGGTAGTAGATTTAAATTATAGGGCCCTGCCTGTGCCTTTTCGCTCTGCCATCGCGTGAAGGGTCTGCTAACAAGCGACCAACAGAAAGGTTTTGTTAATGTTAATGTCACAAAGGCACGTCACCTCAACCCCCCCTCCCGCTACCACCACCCCCCCAAGTATATTTCAGATCTGTGGGAAACACTGCATCCGATAATAGTGCTAGGATTGCTAGCACCCTAAAGAGACTTTTAGCATTTACATTTTGCTTGATCTCGTTTTTTTTTAATTGTGATTTGTTAAGTCTCATCAAGAAAATCTAGTGAGAGTATTTATCCACATGGTAAAATTCTGCTAAATATTCACCCAGAACATTGAAATCTTTAATAACAAACTTTTCCTCAAACTCCTATCTACAACTTTTACAACTCAAACTGCAACAGTAATAAGGTTGAACCTGAGTAGTCCCCATGTGTACAGTTCAAAGCACTGGAGGGAGAAACATACTAGAACCCAGTAAGAGGGTTACATTCAAAATTGTTTGTGTTTTCAAATTAGGACACAACTTTACGATCAGTGACCCCACACAAAAGGTTAATAACTCAATGTAATACTCTTGACCTGGAGGTAATCCTTGTTTATCCTCCCTCGATAGGTGGGTCAGAAAACAACTACAGAACAGCCTCGCTGGGACTGGTAGGGATTCTGGGATTTGCTAATGAACACTTTAGCAGGGTGGAGGCACCACATGCCGTCGTATTAAAGCCTATCTGGGTCATGCTGTGACGCTAACTACACCAACCCTCCTGTGTGTGTGTGTGTGTGTGTGTGTGTGTGTGTGTGTGTGTGTGTG
>CALSBZ010046932.1:6716725-6763003 GCA_943591055.1 Gobionotothen gibberifrons
TGTGTGTGTGTGTGTGTGTGTGTGTGTGTGTGTGTGTGTGTGTGTGTCATGGATGTGTGTTAGCCAGTGCAGGCCAGATGGTCTTGGTGATATATTTCCTAAAGCTCGCGTCACACTGTCCCGAAATTGACACCCGATGGACACACGAATATGGATTTGTGAACTTCGCACGAAGATGGCCCCGAACCACACACGAAGGCAACATTTACATTACATTTAAGACATACAACTGCAACGAAAGTTACATGTTAAAGTACTATGATACTGTACTGATATTTTCAGACTTTGTTCTTTACTTTATCCGTCTTTATATGTAGAAGATATTAAGTTTTCTCCGTAGTGTTGTTTCCATAGCAACAACAACATTCTGTCAACTCGCCTTCAAAATAATATATTATATCCTTTTCAGTTTCACAGAACACAAATTGGGTTATTTACATAATATGTTTACATGATTTTGTTGTGCAATAAAACAACCCGATGGACACACGATAAAGGAAATGTTCAAATTCGGCTCTGATCGTAGCAACATCAGTGCCGGTCAAAGGTCTTCTTTATTTATTGAGCTTTAAAACAAATGAATAACGACTATATATAAAATACACGGAGCCTCTCTTTTTCCTCCCTCTCTTCTGACAGCGTCAGTGTCTGTCTCATGCAGCTGATCCAGTAATGAGTGACACGGCCGACAGTAAAAATAAACATATTTATAACTAGTTTAGGTAGTTTGAGAGGTAATTAAAATAGCTAAGGGCGATGATCTGACTTGAAGTGTGTGTTTTGCTCGCTTCACCGCTGCATCACAGCGGGAGGAGCTGCAGGTGAGCAGCGGAGTTTTTCAGGCTTCGGCAGCAACTTCGGGAGCGGTGGCAAAATCTTTGGCATCTTTGCTGCCGGAGCCTGATAAATTCCACCGGTGGTCATACGATGGCTTAGGATGCCCTCACGAATGCCTTACGAAGGGCAAAATGGACACAATGGGCTTTAGGGAAGCGTTGTCTAAAAAGTAAGTGAGAGAAAAATAACAAACCCACTTAATCAGTTAGTTCCATCTGCACTAACCCTCGTCATCCTATTATCAGATTTTGACTTAGCTACGAGAGCAAGGTGCTCTTCCATCTCCTCTTTCTTCCCTTTTCCTGTATTTCCTTCCTTCCCTTCATTCATCACGCCTGTCTCTTCATTGATCCGGCTGCTCTTTCATTTTGCTCTGACAGGCAGTCTGAGAAAAGCCAAAGAAGCAGATATGCGCGATAGCACCTGTTAGCTTTTAAAAAGAAAAATGCTAGTATTAGCCCATCGTATTTATCTGTGGATGTTTGTGCAAGCAGGAGGGGATGTGTTCGACCTTTTGTTTCCATGTAAAGACCGTAACCTGCTTTGGTTATGTATCCTGTTCTGAAAAGCAAATTACTTGAGCACAATGTTTGTGTTTCAGGCAATGGGAAGCATGTTGTGCACACAAATGTGGCCAAATGCTGTATTTTTCAAATTGAAGACATAATAGTTAGAGTGCTTGCGGAGCCACAGCATGTTATGCAAATGATGCTTGATAAGTGATTCATTGTCCTCACTGCTAATGGTTACTGATGTTGTGCCTGGCTCTAGCAAGTCGTTGCGAGCGTGTTTTAGAGTGCATGATAATGTGTGTGTGTATAATGTGTTTCATGGTATAAGGAGCTAGCGAAACATAGGAACATCAAATGTTTTCCCCCACAAATACACTGATAGCTTCTCAGCTGCAGATTCTCTCAACACGTTAGTCCTGAACAAACCATGATAAATCTTCTTCCATAAAAGAAAATTCTGTCTGTATGTGGCACTGATAAAAGCAAGGTTGGAAACCATGCTTTCTGTCAGGTTTTATTGGATGTGTTTCTCTTATCTCCATCTGCACCCGAAACAGGAAGTTGTATAAAATGAGTTCTTAGAAAGCCTGGTTTGGGACCCTTTTTTTATCGGTGGAATAGAAAGGTCTCTGTCTGTTTATCATGGTGTTTGAAAGCCTGAATTATTGCCCTAACTGTGTTTAAACAGAGTGAGAAGCTGCAGCACGCTGGTAAATAGAGCTCCACCATCACATCTGCACCGTATATCAGCCGATATATCTGTGTGGATATTTACAGTATTTAAGCCAAAAAAAAACAGAAACTACAGTCCCGAAGTGTTGAATTTATGTTCAGGCACGATTTTGAGTGCTGCCAATATCCTGCTAGGTGGATATTGTGCAATTTTTTAAGTGGCATTTTCTTGAAAGTAAAGCCGTTCATAAGATAGTTGTAAAAAAAGATGGGCAACGATATAAACCACTTGGCAGAGACGTTCCAAGATGTTGCCCAAAGCAACTGAATTTATTCATACAGTACTTTCAATAGAGCCAGCAGTGGTAGGGATCTTTTCCAATGTGAAATGAGCCCTACAATTGAAATAATCTGAGTTGATATTAAAGTTAGACCACATCTGAACATTATAGCCTTGTGTAATTGTTGAACATATTTCATAACTATAAGCATTAATCTGATTCTATAACAGGCTCTACTCTGCTGGGAAGGCTTTCCACCAGATTTTGGATTTGTGTCCCCATTATCCATGTTCATGTTGGATCTTGGATGGTACTCACATAGCATTTCAATTCATCTGCATCTTGCAAGTGAAGCCAATACGCAAGTGCCTTGGATTGACATCATTTCTAATAACCAGCAGGGGTCGACTCCACTGGTTGCAAAGTTGAGTTTGGTTGTATAGAAGTCTATGAGAAAATGGCCATGGTTGGGAGGGTTACTTCAAATATGTAATCCATTGCAATTACTAATAACCTGTAAACAAAATGTAATCAGAAACCTATTCTAAGTATCACAAAAGTAATGGAATGTCACAATTGAACGGAAGACCAAAATGCAACACACGGAAAACCAGGGATCGTCGGTAACCAGCTTTATTGTCAGCAAAAGACTGGTAGTAGACAACACGGCAGATAGAAGGCAAGATGGGAGTCGCAGGTATCAACCGGTCAGGGAGCAGGCAAGGCAGAATAATCCGAGTTCAGGCAGGGTCAGGAAACAGACGAGACAGGATGGTCTGGGACAGGCAGGGTCGAAACCGGGAAAGCAATCTGGAGGTAATACGGGAAAGACTGGCATAATGCAAAGTACGATCTGGCACTGAGGTGAAAGTGAAGTGAGCCTAAATACTAAATGACTGATGAGTGAAACAGAGTGAGAGAGAGACAGGGTGTGGCAACAGGTGAGACAGGTGAAATGGAAAACTACTAGTGAATGATGGAGCAGACTGTGACATGGAACCTGTTTCTTTCCCCCTACCTTCCAGAATGGTAAAGTTTCAAATGCTTTAATACATAGATTATTTAAAAAAAATGCAGTTTTCCACCTTCTGCATTTAAAAAAAGTGCTGTAATGTATTGTGCTTTGTAATAGATCGTTCTGTATTTGAAAAATGTATTGAACATTTTTTACAAGCAATCTGATGACATCTTATTGTAAGTAACTGTAAGGAAAAACAGAGAGTTTTCTTTTGTCCTGATTGAGAAACCCAAATATAATCTATTCCCCAAGCCAGAAAATGGCCCAATTTCTTACTTGATTTATTAGCCCAGTAAACATTGTCCTAATGAGTTTAAGGTTGCACCATACGGCGTGATGATCATTTATCAATGTTGGACTTTGTAATTGATATGTTGCTACCACGGTGGTGTTGTTGTTTTCTAACAAACCCCTAACCCTAAACCTAATCCTTAACCCTAATAATGTGTTTTCAGTTCATGAAAACTCATTGTCACATTTTGGTTGAAAGAAAATTGATCAAAAATATCTTATTCAGGGTTTGGGTTGCGGCAGTCTTTCTTGTCACTTGTGGTCATTCAAAAGAAGATGTGAAACCCAACATGCCAAACTCAAGGCTTCAAAACACTAGACCACACACAAATTGTCATGGTGACTCCGCTACTATTTATATATAGTCTAGGGTTCTTTCACTAAACAAATCAGAAGTAAACAGGAAATGCCTTCTCCCAGATTTCAGTTACAAAGCTGGAAGCTCCCTGTTGTATCATTGAAAGTATAACGTCTTTTTGTATTGCAATTTAAAGTTTAAGGGAAAAGCATTTAAATCATTTTAGCTAATTATTTTAATGTATGCAGCTGCTGACAATCTTAATAGTATTGTATTATTGTTTATTTCAAATTTGTTTTAGAGGTTTAGGAATGCACAGCAGGAGGCCAATCAGGAAATGGCCTGGTAAACCAGATGAGTTTGTTGTTATTAAGATGATTTAATTGGTATTTTCCTGATTGCTCACTAATCTGTGTGTATTTGCATATCATTAGTATATGACTCTATGGGCTTTGCTTTTGTTTTGGTCCATATGAATGTGTGTGGGGGGGAGTAGTTATTGACAGATGGCCTGCTCTCTGTCAACAGAGAGGAGCTGCTTAACCGAGAGAAAGAAAGAGAGGAAAAGGGAGAGAGTTGGCACTGTCCCGAGCTGCTCTGCCTTCCTTTTCACAGAGGGGTGTATTTATTTGGTCACAGTTTTTCTCCTCAAGTGCTCCAAATCAATGTCAACTACCTGTTTGTACTTCTTTGCTTACAAAGCTAAGCGCATCCCAATTTGTCTGTCTCTCTCTTCCTGTCTTATTTGTTCTACTTTTCCTCCTCATCCCCTAAATCAGACAGTGACAGGTGGAAGAGCTTCCTTCCATGCCAATGGCTCCGTTCCCTCCTTCTTTCTCTGCTCCCTGTCTCTTCCTGTGCCCCGTCAAACAGAAAGAGTGCCAAGGCACTCCCTATGAATTTCCTGCTTCAGGGTCTCATCCGATACAACTTGGCTGCTTGACACGTGCATTTTTCTGGCGCCTGAAACTCTCTGGAGGGCAAGGATTTCCCTTAGGGGCTGTGGATGTAGGACAGGGGCATCGGGCACTCACGCATACAAAGAGATTGAGTTATACTGTATGGTGGGAATAACATGTTTGTATATTTAGTCACCAGTATTTATGGCTCTAGAGGGGTGTTTTCAGTTTAAATAAAACTTGATTGTGTTAGCATAGTTTCTCGAAATAACACAATGGAAAGTGATGGATAAAAGCTTCAAATAGAATTACCTCTGAGCATATCAACAGCTAAGTCAAGTAAAAAGCCTTTGAGATCTAGGCTGTAATATAAACTTTATTTTATTGTATTGCCTCATAACACCGTTTAGATTTAAGACTACAGTTACAGTCTGTGCTTCACAATAAAACCCATATGGATATAAAACGGTTGTTCCTGTATGTATGTTCCTGTGTGGAGTCTGGTTTCAGATTTCTGTCTTCAGGAGAAAAATGGTTTGTATTGATTGTGCCCCAACTTAAGATAACATTACTTTTGTTTTAACCTCTTCGAAACCACTGACCTCCATTGCTAGATACAAAGAAACTAAAAGCAGTAGTGGTGATGCCAAGGCTTTTAAAATGATAAAAGCTCATGATGAGTGTGCAAGAGCAAGCAATGTTGAAGACATAAAAAAACCTTATAATAGTTATCTCGGAGACTAAAGGCCCTGACACACCAGGCCGAAATCGGCCGTTTTTGTTAGTCGGACGACGAAGCATGCCCTGTCGCCCAAACTCAATTTGGTGTGTCCCGCACCGTCGGCCATGACACGCCTTATTTGGCCTTTCATGGCCAACGCACGGCCGATTCAACATGTTGAATCGGCCATGCGTCGGCCACAGGCAGTCGGACAAAGAAATCACTCTGATTGGCTGTTCAGCTAGCGAATCAGTGCATGAGAAGTGAAACGGTTGCTTGAGAATGTCTTCCACAAGCAACACTCCAATGGCTGATAGCTCCAGTACCGCACGAAACATGTTTTCGATGGACGAGAGTGAAAATGGAATGCACACGCTATTTGTTGTTTGTTTATATCACGTAGTCTGTTCTTCTTCTCTGTCTTCCGGTTGTTGCCTCTTTTGAATGACGAATACACACTACCGCCGCCTGCTGGTAAGGAGAGTTATTGCCACACATGCGCAGTTCGTACGTGCTCGGATGAAGTCTTTGCGGTGTGTTCCAGTGTGATACATGGCCAAGACGCAGGAGAACACGGCGACGCAACAATCGGCGTCAGCGTCAGCGAGTTCTCTGGTCACTGCTTGGTGTCTAAGGGCCTTTAGGCAGATAAAACGTGACAGTGTCAACAACAACAATGGAACACATTTTCTGTATCTAACTTTCAAATATATTTAAGGACATTTTAAAAGAGTACTGTATATGTTAATGTTTAGGTACATGTTAGCAAGTTAGCTAACATAATGCCTATACCTTTACATTGACATATATAAGTAACTGTTTTACTTTAAACGTTACTGTTGCAAACATTTACATGTATAAGTAGGAAACTGCTTGCTGCTAACATATACTGTATACATGTTAGCGAGCTAGCAGTTGCCCACTTACATATATCCAACAGACTATTTTGGCATTTATTCAGAGTCATGTGTCTTCAAAGGAATTTTGAAAGAGTACCGTTTAAGGTATATATGTAATTGTTAAGGTATATGTTAAATATACAATAACATTGACTCATACCTTATACGTTACTGTTTTACTTTAGGTTAGCTTGCTAACGTATACTCGTTAGCAAGCTAGCAGATGCCTGCTTACACCTCCAACAGACAATTTAGCATTTATTCGAAGTGAATTGCAACTTATTAATACAAGTACGATATTCAGTAAAATGGGAACATTAATTTGATCCTACTCCAAAGGGAAACAGCTGGCTGTTAAGCAGCTTAATGCTTGACTAAAAGGTCATTTGGCTTATTGTCCATAAAGATCTGTATTGGGTGCAGCTTTAAGGGGAGCATGAGGATCTGAAAGGTGGATGTTCTTTTCTGAACAAAGACATTGAGTCACATAAAAAGCTTCAATACTGTGAGACACAAATGGTGCCTACCTAATCCTCATGACCACAGGCTTCAGACTTAAATCCAAAATTGGATTGCATTTTACTCCGCAGTTCACAACCACAGGGAATTCATTTCACTAAACCCCAAACCATATGGCATAAAGTCCCTGCTACTAATATCACTCAGCAAATTAGCAGACCCTTTGACTGATAAATAATAAGGTCAACAAATGATCAGCTGGGAGGGATTTGGCCAGGCTCATTTGATATTATGATATTATTTAGTTGAAATTGTACTCAAGCTTTAGCTAGGGGAAACTTTCCATGACCTATTTAACACCCACCTTCAGTGAAATGTAAATGCGTCTGATAGAATCAGGTTGAGAAAGCGAGAGAGGACAAAGATGGTCCCAGGCAGTCTAAGCTGCTGTTTCAGCTAGAGCCACTCGGGCTATTTGAGCCTCTGTGACAGGAAGCCCCAGTGGGATGTTTCGTGGACACTGTTAAAAGGGTCAGGAGATTCAAAGTAAAGCGTGTCGCCCGTACAGTCCAGTTAAGCAGAGACTCCTCTGCGTCCTCTCATGGGACGGTGATAAAAACCTGAGTGCCCATTGTATGCTTTAGCACTGTTGTCCTTTAAGCTCCAACACAAGAAAACAAGGACTCAGGGAGGAATCAATATAGTTTCAGTTTCAATATAGTTCAATATAGTTTAAATATATTGTTTATTTATTTTAAGCGTTGCATAAGACTAACACATTGAGGGTCACAATCTGTTACTGCATCGTTTACATTTTCAGGTTTAAAAGATTATCATATTTGTATTTTGTGCCTATACTGTGACATGTTTACATGCTTGAATGTTTAAAAAGTGCTATATTGTTCTCATACTGCCTGTGCTGCAGCACCTCTTTTCACCCTCTGTCTGAAACCAGAGCCCAGTCTGCTCTGATTGGTTAGCTGGCCTGCTCTGTGATTGGTCAACCAAACAAATGTCTCGTACAATGTGTTGGAGCTCGAGCCAACTGTTACATAGTGATGTCACAATGTTATGGAGGCGTATCAGGCAGGGAGAGAGAAACTCCCTTTGCAGGGAACTTTGGGATTTTAGCCTTTGCAGACCATTTACATGCACAAAAACCTATATAACACAGGAAATGGAAAATCCCCGAAAAGCATAATAAGGTGTCTTCAACGATAAAATTCATATTGAAACCCTTTAATCGTCATTCCTTCTTATTCATTTCAAGAGGAAAAGATGAAAAAGATAACCAGAACAAACATGTGAGCACTTACATGTCAGTCTTTTATTTGTCCCACAGCGGGAAAATTAACAGCAACGGGACAGTGATAAAGAGGCAAAAACAGTGTTAGTGGACTAACATATTAAATTAAAAAGCAGCACAAGTAAATTAAAATAAATTAAAATAAGTACACATCCATGGTGTGAAGCAGCATGATGAAGAAAGTGAACAAAAATATACAGTAACTGTTGAACTAGCAGCCGGTAACAACATTAACAAACCTTCACCGTTTGAAGGAAATGGATCAAGCAGGCCTAAAAAAGACTGCGGCCATTGTGCCTAAACAGGAATATGTGAACAAATACATTTGGCTCAGTCTTTTTATTGCATCTTTGCTTCCTGGCAGTATAGATTTAGTACAAATGCCTGCACCCCCCTGTGAGTCGCCAAAAAGAAGTCTCAAAATCAGTTCTTCATCATGCTGTGATTTACCCTTAGTGTTCTAATCCAAAATAAAGTACACCCTTCAGATGTTTCTGTCATTCTGTTGCTGTAAATTGGAGTGGTTGTCTACCAGGCAGAATGTCGGGGTCCGATCATATCGATGTATATGTCGGCGAGATTACTGACCCCAATTAGCTCCCGATGGCATGGCAACAGTGTGTGAATGTTAGTCTCTCTGAGCAGGTGGCACCTTGTATGGCAGCCTCTGTATGAATGTGTGTGATTGGGTGAATGCTGATTTGTTTATGTGAAAGCCCTTTGAGGGGTCTTAAAATGTGGAAAGGGCTATATATATGGAACCCAATTGACCATTTTATCACATTTTATTAATGAGCCCTTTGGTTCAAGGACAATTTCTTAATGGTTTGTAAATTATCTGTAGCTACTTGACATCCCACACCTATACGGCTGTCATCGGGTCGGACCTCTACTTATATGATTGATTTATTCATGTGTATGTGTGTGTGTGTGTCTTTGTATCCCCAGGACCTGTCCACTCTACAGTGCGATGTGTGTATTCTGGTCTTCTCAGTGACTGACAGGCGAAGTTTCCACCGCACCGCCCAGCTCCGCCTCCTCCTCAGGGAGTCCCAGCCACACACACCAATCATCCTGGTGGGCAACAAGAGTGACCTTGTCCGCTCCCGTGAAATCAGCTCAGAGGGTAAGTACAGTGTTTGTAATGTGTACCTGCCATATGCATACCTCTCCCCCTGAACAGCGATTGTCCAATCAAAGCTTAGCAACCATATAGGCTTGTCACGTTTATCTACGTCAAGCTATTGATTTATTTGCAACCTGAAGCGAGGTACTCAGTATTTTAATTATGGATAGTGTCTTTTTTTAACCTTTCCAAAACAAAAACACAAGCAACTAGAATTACTGCCTTGTGCCAAAATGCCACCGTCATCCAGTCAAGTTGCAAAAAGTGTATCAGTTATTCATCTTATCTGATCTGACATTTGTGTGAAATTGACTTAATGGTCGTATCATTATTTGAGTTATGGTCAAAAAATATGTTTTGTGAAGTCACAGTGACCTTCAGAATTCAAATAAGTTCATCCTTGAGTTCAGATGGATGTTTGTAGAACATTTGAAGTTTTTCTCAAGGCATTCCTTAAACATTGCGTACATGAGAATGGGACGGAGATGAGGTCACAGAGACCTTAATAAAACCAATAAAATAATAACCAATAAAATAATAACCAATAAAAGCAGTTCATCTTTGAGTCCATTGGGTCAAGTATTAGCTAACTTGTTCACTATCTAAAATATGGAACCTAACCTAGCTTTACTTCCATGGTAAAAAGCCCTTTCTTTTGTGGGACTGGAGCAAAAAAAACAACATTTTGTACTAAAGTTTTTCTCTACTGTAAGTTGGTCCCAGTTGCATCGTCAGCAGTCCTGTCCTGCTGTTTATTGGATTTGCGGAAGTTTACTCTTCAGCAACCCAAGCCAAAATCATTATCCGTGACATCCAACAAAACTCGTTGATTAAAGGTATTTTGAACCTTAGAAGTACAGTATGTGCAGTGTGACAACTGAAGGGCTAACAGGAGGAGGGCAAGGGGCTTCGCACACGCTTTGTTTGCTTCTGACCAGACACAAGCCATGAAGAACGAATGCCGAGCTGCTAGGTGAATGATACAAGAGAGGAAATACTTGAGAAAGATTTGAAATCCTCTCTCTTCTTCGTTTCTTTTGAATGCCTTTCAAACAGCTCTGCAAATGGGAAATCTCAAGTTGAAAAGTTATTGTAATTACTGGTAGATCTTGGTGGTTTTTCACAGCTGGTTATAATGGATTTGGGGATTTATGTGGAGTTGGGCGCACACACATACAGACACATTTCCCCCTGGAGAGCAATTGTAGTGTGCTTTGGGCAATTACTGATCTATCTAGCCTATTTTCTTTCTTTCTGTCTTAGCTCATCTGTCTTTCTGCCCTAGTATTTTACAATAAGTCTCCCTCAAGTTAACATGAGTCTCCATTAGAAAGACTCTTCGCCTTGGGGGGTGTATCTTTGATCAGTGAAATTCATTCCTGCTGCAATATCAAGGGATAAATGTTCTTCTGGTAAAATCCTTGTGGGAAGAAACTTCTATCAATTTTAAAGGGTTGGAAATAAAGAGACTGGAAATTGAATTCACCCCAATGGCCATTTAGTTTGACCCCATGAATCACACTGAGTGAGATAAGGCTTTTTGAAAAGGCTCTTTAGTGTGAGAAAGGAAAACAAATCTATAAACAATCAATGTTGGGTACAAATATGGACAGAAATGAATGGATTGCTCTAGTTTCAACTTGACATTTACGGTTCAAAGACAAAGCATCAACCTTCATTGGTTAGAAAACAAAATGTGGCTAGCTTAGTCAGGTGGCTTGGTCCACTTTAATATATCTTAACAAGTGGAAGTATTAGGTAGAAATCTTAATGACTTTAGTGACCTCTGACTATAATATCCACACCAGCAGGTTGACAAATGGGTTTTTTGATTAATAGTTTCAACAATTGTTGGACAGATTTTCACAAAAGGTGGTCTTAACACGTTCCCAACATGTTCCCAATGGGATGAATTGTAATCCTCTGACTTTTCATTAACATCATCATCCTATCAAAAACAAGAATCTGTTTCATGACTAAATAATCACAGTCCCCTTTGTGCAATCAAACACAAGTAAACCAACTTACCCAATCCTAAACAATAACATTCACTAAAAACTCTGCCTGCTAAACGTTAGCATGGTAGCAGTATCACTAACATTAGCATTTAGCTCTGTTTCAATTTTTCACGTTAGTTTACTATGAAATATGTAAATTATCGGTGTGTAATTTGGGGTGAGCCAAATCATTTCGGGTCAATTATACCTCTGTTTTCCAATGACAAACTAGATGTCCATGAAGATAAATATGAATTTTAACAAATCTGCCATGAGATGATTAAATAAGGTATGAACAAAATAGTGTGTAGTGGATCCAAATGATCAACATTCATTAGGCTGAAACTGCTGCCAGAGTCGCTGCTGTTGAATATTGATGGGGATGAATGATTAATGCCCTTAATTATTTTCGGTTTTACATTTGTATGCAATTTAAGTCCATGTGCGTGACATTTGTTTCTGTGAGAGGTGTATTTTTGGGGTTGAAAAATCTAATGTAAAAAAAGAAAATAAACAAGCCCTTGGGGATGAAAATGTTTATAGACATTTGAAATTGTTGATTCATTTAAAAAAGAAAATGAATAAATCCTGTGAATCTAAGAACTCAATTTACTCTGGTAATCACTGTTAGCAGAGTCATTTGTCAACGCAGAGTGGCAAGCCTTACAGAGTGAAATATATGTTGGCATGCAACACTGAAGCGGGATCTTGGCAAAACAAATCCACTGAAGTAGAAACACACAGTGCTGTACTGAATCCAGTTAGTGATGCTTGAAAATCCCATGAACAGAGATGTGACCACAGGCCGGGTATTCTTTCCCTGGACTATATGATTGATTTTTTTATTTTTCTATGTAGCACTGGCAAGCCATCCCTTTGTCGGAATCTCATTTATGTTTCAAATAGAAAGTGGTGAGGACTGCAGTTGACAGCTTGCCCTTGATTTGAACTTGCATTCACAGTCTATACATTCAGAACTCTAGAGCCTTCTCTGCATTTCCTCTTTGTACTCCCAACATGCATTCTGTCACGTAATTAGACATAAAGACGTATATCTCCTGCTCTATCCATCCCCATCCAATCCTCTAGAGTGGCTCCGTCTCTGTGCCCTTTGGGTCGTTGTATTTTTTTTGTTTTGTTTTTTTCCCAGATGGCGCATCTCTGTTGGGGATTATCTCCCGCTTACAGGACGCCGCTGTTCTTACTATCTTTATGTGCGTTTGTTCTAACCAAACGTGCACATCTTCCCGCTGCCTGGTGTCAGCGGGGCTGTTTCATAGCAAAGACTGTGATAAGAGGAAAGGGACTGTGTGTGAGAATGGTGTGTGTATGCACAAGTCTCAAACAGATGTGTGGAAAGGCATCGTGTGTGTGTGTGTGTGTGTGTGTGTGTGTGTGTGTGTGTGTGTGTGTGTGTGAGCGTGCGTGCGTGCGTGCGTGCGTGTGTGTGTTGGGGAAGAGTGGAGCTTGTTTTGCTGTCCTTGAAAGAACCACTTTAAGTTTTTAGACCTTTAGGCTGAGGATGTTTTTAAAAAGGGAGGCCATGCTGGTGTTTTTCACATCATATCTGGCTCTATATTTTTGAAATAGTTTGTTTTCAGCGGGGAAATTGCTAAATGATTCCCCCTAAACCTCTGCTCCGGGTCAGGAGAGCCTGTAGAGGTTAATCGTCTCATCTCTTATCTGCACAAATTGTCAGTGACCGCAGGTGAACTCAATATTCAGAGACTCTTTTTGATGTTCCCACCGAGTCAAATAAGTCCATGTAATGTGAAACGTCTACCCACTGAGAACACTCACTCATCTGTGCAGCTCCACCATGCTTTTAATTTAAGCTCTGACTTTACAAGTTAAGCTTTGTTCTGGTGTTCCCACTGTTGGCAGACTCAAGCTGTAGGAGTGAGAACTACTGGTCTCACTAAACCCATAGAAAGTCAAACCAAAAAAGATAGGGCAGCCAAGTGATGGGCAGACCGTAACAACGCCCTGATGCTTTTCACACATCTGTCTGAGAACTCGTGTGAAAGGAAGAATATCAATGACTGATGCTTCAAAGGCCAGGAAGCAAGGTAGTTAAAGCAATCATTTGGGAGGTCTTCAGGACAAACAGCATTAGTCATTGTTTACTGCAGCACTTGTGAAATAGAGTATTAAGTCAAATAGAAAGGGTAAAACAATTACGTAGAAAATGCTTAAGTGTTTAAAACTGTTACAGAGGTTTACTGCCAGCAGACTTTAAAACCAGAAAAAGACAATTATGCGAAATTACCATATGGAAAATGTAAGACAATGTAGTCTCATATCACGATATTTTTCATGGTCTATCAATGTGTTTCCTGTTTTCTTTTGATACGTTTTCAACACCTCTGTTATGTCTCTTTTGACTTACTTTGTGTGATTGTCTGCCCTGCCCTGATTCTTTCACATCCTGTCCTTGCCTTTTATCAGTCTCTGTCAGAACCTTTTATATTGTCTCTTGGAAAGTTCTGTCTGGTTTTGCATCATCTTGCCTTGCCCTGCCCCAGATTCTTGAAATAGAATGTGTTTCCTTGTCCTGCATTTTGGTCCAACCTGCTCCGCTTTCCGTGACAGCTATTGATATAACAACGATATATACGATATTGAAGTCCATAGGGACTTGGCTTGGCAACTGGAAGGTCACCAGTTCAAGTCCCGGAAGGACCAAGTGCTACCGAGGTGTCCCTGAGCAAGGCACCGTTCCCTAAAACTGCTCCCCAGCTATGGGCAAATAGCAGGGACAGATGGGGCTCATAGCCATGGAAGGCAACCCATCTAGGAGAAGGACACTCTGAACTAAAAACCAGGACTGAGAGGAGTTGCGCCCCCCAGTCCTTAATCAGCATAGTAAAGCCAACCATGAAGAACAAAGACATCCCAAATCCTATACTTCCAGCGGATGTTGAACTGGCCAGATGGATGGAGAACCGGGATGACTGGAAGCGACGATGGAGGGCTTGTCTCAGGACGACCTAGAGAGATAACAGTCTTCAAGGTTATTCACACCAAGTAGAGAAATGGAGCAGAAACCCCCTACTACATATGTATACAATTAAGTCCCTAACCCTAATATTAAACTGGGTCTACAGTTCTGTGTAGAGGGGCAATGTATAAACATACTTTTTATGGTGCTTACAATACTTATTGTAAAACAGTAATGTGTAACATTAGCTACTAGTTTGCCCTTATGGATCATCTTATGGATGAGTGATTTAGCACAGGTTATCTAGCTCATGTAATTGCACCAGGATTCATGGGTGACAGTTAGACCATCATCATTGCAAACAGGCGTATCTTTGTGAATAACATTTAATGTGTTTTTTCAGACATGTTCATTTATATAAAGATATAAACAACAACTTTTAAACCTATAAAATATAATTTAGTCCCCCTGTTGAAGACCTTAACTATTGTAAGTTAGGGTTGTTTATGCTAACAAAGCTGTTTTGAAACCCCCTATGTGTTCTGCTGTAATCAAACTATATCAAGGACACGTAGGGCCATGTGTTTGGGGTTAACTTCATGCATAGGAGGGTGAGAGATGAGACTGAAAGCAATTCAGTGGAAGGTTCTCACAAGGACACAAGACTATACAAGTGTGTGAGTGTCTGTGTTTATTGTCTGGAAGTGCAGAAACCACAGTCTGGGGTCAAATCCTGTTTGCTTTGCTTTCTTGTGCAAGTTAAACCGAGGCAGCGAGTGTGAAAATGTGTGCTCATCGTTGCCTGCACATCGCTGTCGACTCACATTCGGCCACGGCTTTGGCGTATTCTTAATGACACGCGTGGAAGGAGGAGGGAGGCAGGGAGGCAGGGAGGCGAGGGATGAATAATGAGACATGCCTACACTCAGCATATTCTCTCTCCTTTAAAAAAAGAGAAGAAAAAAACCCCAGGAGCAGCGATATGGAAATGTGCTGTCTCTGTTCCTGAGGCGCATGACAGGGATGTTCTCTCAGGACAGACCTTAAGGATTCTCTCTGGGGCTGTCAACGCTCATTAATCTGGAAACCTTAAAAATAGTAACAACACATGTTTTATCCAAACTTCCTCGTGTAATTCCAGAACAGACAACAGAGCAAAGGCATTTTGTAAATGATGTGGAGTGGGGGACAAACACAGCGGACAAGGTGACCACTGTAACAATCTGATAAGAGCATATGCTCTGTGTTGCACACACTATACGGGGGGCAATCACAGGGGCTCTCCTTAACAGCAGCTTAGTCAACACTTACAGTGAGTAGAATATCGGAAAACTGTCAAACGTCATAATAATTAAGAAATAATCAAACCGCTGGGATGATGAAATAAAATAGAAACAACACTCTGATTTCTCTCACCAGTTTGTCATGCGTTTCTTTATTAGCACACTTTTATCTTCCTCCATGTCGTATCACATTTATATATATCACTTAAAGGTGGGGTAGGTAAGTTTGAGAAACCGGCTCGAGATACACTTTTTGTTATATTCCATCGAATGCTCTTAACATCCCGATAGCAATGAATATCTGAAGTGCTTTGACGAAAAATCCATTAAAAAATGTCATCTGTGGAAGCCGTAGTACTGTAAAAAGCTCGACCAATCATCTGAGCCGGCCCGGCTAAAATAACTGGATGGCCTACCTGCCTGTCAGCCTTCCATCTGTGCACAAACTTATCTCGTGCCCTCATTGGTCATGTGCACGTTCGTGTGTGTTGGAGGAGGGGCTCTGTAAGGAAGTGGCAGATTTGTTCCGGCTGTGTATTTTCAAATTCTAGCGCACTCGAGCTGGTTTCTCCAAAATTACATACCCCACCTTTAAATAACATATATATATTATGTCTTATACTCTGATTGCCTTTTACACGTTTAAATAGTATTTGTAATCCTATATGTGTTTAACAGAGACATATGTTTAGGATTTGCATTTCAGGAAGGGCAAAAGGTGGGTTTGCAAATGGTTAAGGACTGGGGGGTTTTATGGTTTAATGGTGGGATTGATAATACCATAAGGGAATGTAAGGGTGGGACCAGTTGGCTATTCCCTAGTGTGACTGTAAGCTGTGTTCTGGGTGCAGAACTTCTCTATCCTCTGAGGATGAAGTTGCTCTGTTCCTGCATTTGAGATCGATTTCAACTGTATATAGACTTTCTTTATTACTTTATTAAATATGTCAAAAGATAAGCTTCGTCCATGAATCATTTATCAGTTTCTCTTAAAAATGTCCTCCGCACTCCAAAATAGTAAACACTCCAGATTTAGTGACTAGTTCAATTTGTTGGATGGATACCACGTATTCTTTCTGATATGTGAGTCTGAAGAGCCTCCTTAGAAAAACCCGGGGCCCCAACAGTGCTGCAGTCATAAAGTCTATTTATGGCATGTTCAGTGACACTTTTATCCTCGTATCTCTCGCCCCCTTCCACACACTGTCACACTTGGAGCATGTTTATCATTTGCTCAATATGGCCGTGGTGTGGCCCTGCTCCTCAGGGCTTTGGTTAATATGCACTCTGGCTCCCTCTGCTTAGTCAGCGTTCTTTCTGTCCCCTTCCTCCCCTCCTGCTCATTGCGCCTGCCATCTTGCCTGTCGCCTCCTGTAAGCTGTCCTCCGTCCGTCTCGGTGACTCACATGTGTCTTCCTATTTGTCTGAATGCCTCTCTAGCTTACCCTCTGCCTGACTCTTCCTCCCTAACATGTTTCCTTTCTCAAAGTCTGCACAATGGAAGGGCCTCTGCTTCCTTTCCTTTCTTGTTTCCTTGTCTCCCTACCTTTTTTCCTTGCCTTGTTTATAATTTCTCTCCCTCTTATCTCTCTCCTCGTTGCCTTTGCTTGTGTTCTCTATTCTCAACTCCCCTGTTGTTTTTGTCCTCTCTCCTTCTCTCCTTTCCTTGTTTCCTCTTCTATTCTTTCCTCTTTTGGTTTGCCCTTCACTCACTGTATCCTCTTTATTCTACTATTGTTTCCTTGTCTACCGTCTTTGTTCCCTTTGCTTGTTACCTCTCTTTTCATCTCCTTTTTTGAATCTCCTCTCATCGTCTCTCTTCTTTACTCCTCTTTCCATCTCCTCTTTCCTTGTTTCCTCTCCTCTTCTTTCTTGTCCTTTCTGTTTCTTTTCCTTGTTTTCACTTTCTTTTCTTCTCCTTGTTTAATCTCCTTTCTATTCCTCTTCTCTCTCTATTGCTGTTGTTACCTTGTCTCCTTTCCTCGTTTCCTGTCCTTGTTTTCCACCTCTGTTTTTCCTCCTCAAATGTCCTTATCGTCTTTTCTCTAGTTTCCTTTATCTAATGTCCTTCTCCCCTCTTCTTTCGACCTCATCTTCCCTTGTGTCCTCTACTTATCCTAGACTCTCTCTTCTCCTATCTTTTAAAGCTTCCTACTTTTCTTCATCTTCTAGTTCCCTCTGCTCTTCTCTTCAAATATCCTCCTCTCCTTGTCTCCTCTTGTTCTCCACACCTCACTATCTCCTTTCCTTTTCTTCACCTTGTTTCACCTCCTCTGCACTCCAATTTAATTTCCCAAATACTCTTTTAAAGATTGAGTTGAATTTGATTGGCTGCCGTAGGTATTAGGATAAGCCCTGTTGACCTGGTTTAGGACTTGTCTCTTTCCCTCTCCCTCTTACCTCACCCAGTATTAGGGGACACTGCTATGAGTGGACATCTGCTGTGCGAATGGAATATTACTCACAGATTAAATAGTTCATTAGTTACTAAAGTTAGTTACTTAAAAAGGTGTAAGAAGTACTAAGATCTTGTGCTAGTGTAGGAATACTCTGTTACAAGTTAAAGTCCTGAATTCAAATGATACTCAAGTAGAAGCTCACAAATATTAGCATCAAAATATACTTAAAGTATAACAAAAGTAAAAGTAGTCCTTGTGCAGATCGGTCCATTTCAGAATAATATATATGATATGTTTTATAATGATTGATGCATTAAAGTGTTCTCAAAGCTGGTAAAGGTGCAGCTAGTTTGAATGACTTTGTATACTGCAGGGTAGCTTGTGGATTTACTCCAGGTGGAACTAAGTCTGATTTAAGAGTTGATTATATTTCACATCATTCATCCACATCTGTAAAGTAACTAGAGGTACCTAATAAATGTAGTGGAGAAAAGTAAACAATTTACCTCTGAATTGTAGTGGAGTAGAAGTACAAGGTAGCATAACATGGAAATACTATATGTATATAATACTATAATATAAGTAAAGTATCTCAAGATTGTACTTAAGTACAGTACCTGAGTAAATGTACGTTGTTACTTTACACCACTGGTTACTCGATATTCACAGGATATCATCACAACAATTTCAACCTGTCAGTTAGCACAATACAATGGGTCAGGTCTTATTTAGCTGGTCGTTCTCAATGTGTCCGTATAAATGATAAACTGTCAGAAACTAAGCCATGCTCAATCGGAGTGCCACAAGGCTCAATTATTGGACCGCTGTTGTTCAGCATATATATTAATGATCTCCCATCTGTTTGTGAGGATATGGACGTCCAGATGTATGCTGACGACACGGTGATTTACACTCATGGGAAAGATGCTGAACAGGTTGCCTCTAAGCTCTCGTCGACGCTGCACAAGGTTGCTCAATGCTTAAATGACTCGTGTCTTACTTTAAACACAAACAAAACAGTGACAATGTATTTCACGAATAAGAAAAAAACAACCACGCATCCACAGCTTCGTGTGAATGGTAAAATAATTGAAAAGGTCAATGAGGTCAAATACTTGGGAGTGATCTTGGATGCCAATTTGACTTTTGAAAGCCATATTAGAAGCATGACCAGAAAGCTGAAATATAACATTTTCAAATGTAAACATATTAGGAACTCATTAACCATAGAAGCATCGAAAACCTTTTTGCATGCCATGATACTATCACATTTTCGCTACTGTATAACCTGCTGGTCCCAAGCAACTAAGACTGCTATGAGACCACTTGAGGTTCTTTATAAACAAGCCTTAAAGGTTATGGATAGAAAGTCATTAAAACACCATCATTGCAATATACTGTCCAAATACAAACTTTTCAGTATTGATAGTCTTGTTCTACTTTCCCGAGTTCGATTGGTATTCAGAATCATTCACAATTCTACAACACCACCGTTGAGGAGCTTTTTTCAGTTTCGCCGTGAGCAGAGTTGCAGAAACTCCAGATCTGCATCAAATGCAGATCTAACCATCCCACTGAGACGCACTGCCTTTGGGCAATCAGCATTTTCGTTTACGGCCATCAAACACTGGAATACTCTTCCAGTGGAACTTAAAACCTGTACTGATTTTAAGTCATTTTCTTATGGTGCAAAAAAAATGATATTAAGCAACCAGTCATGTCAACATTAATTACACTGTAATCTGAGTTATTTTAATTTGAACTGTATTGTCATACTATATCTTAGATATTTTATTTAAGTGTATTTGAAGTGTACTAAGTATTATGTTCGTAACCTGTATTTGAATCAGGCTTTATATTTCTTTGAGTGACCGAGATCATGTAAGTGTATTTCAAATGTACTATGTATTAATTTATTGAGCTGTACTTAAATCAGGTTTTAAAATTGTTTGACTGATAGAGATCATGCAATGTTATTTATTTGTTTATTGATTGTTATGAACCTGCCTGAGGACCACAGATGGAAATGAGCTATTAGCTATAATCTGGCATATTGCATCTCTTCTCTTTGCTGAGATTAATGTTTTTGTATGCATGGTCCTTCTATAAATAAATAAAAATAAATAAAATCAGGAACAGCTTGTGAACTGCCTTGACGAATAAAATAAAATAAGAATCAGAAGCCGGTTTATTGCCAAAAAGGGTTACAAATACAGGAATTTTATTTGGAGCATATAGTGCATACATAAACAAACTTAAAGGGGACATATTAAGCTCATTTCAGGTTCACATTTGTATGTAGTGTCTCTACTGTGACATGTCTCCATGCTTTAATGTTCAGAAAGCTCTTTATTTTTCTCATACTGCCTGTGCTGCAGCACCTCTTTTCACCCTCTGTCTGAAACCAGAGCCCAGTCTGCTCTGATTGGTTAGCTGGCCGGCTCTGTTGTGATTGGGAAACTGCTTAGAGATGTCCCGCCCCTTAGCCTATCACATATACAATGTGTTGGAGCACTAGCCAATAGAAGCGCGGGTGTTAAGTAGTGGTGTTACTACGTCGCAGAGGCTGTAGAAAAAAGGGAACATACTATAAAGGACAATTTGAAAGGCTTTTTTCAAAACTATTATAGCATTTAAAACATATAAAATAAATGGAATATAAATATACGAAAATTAAGTACATTATGAAAATGACTATTTACTCTACTATTACTATTTTACTAAGTAAAACAATATGTGCAGTATATCAGCATTTAAAGTGGCAGAGCGGTGCAGTTATATAACATTGAACAGAATTGTGAAAAACATAGAGGAATGTGCAATAACAGTATGACATATGAGAAATGGCTCACATGATGAAAAGTACCCAATAAGCAAAAGGCCCTAAAGTAAAGAAACATTTGTGAAAATCATTTGACAACAGTTCATAACAACTTGTTGCTCGCAGCTACACTTTGCAGTCTTTACGCGTTCATGTGGTGTGAGTTGTATACAGTCATTATGGAGTCCGACAATAAACCTTAAAAGCCATTTTTTGCACAAAGCGTCTTGACAGCGCTCAGATGCTGGCACTGAAAGAACAGAGGCAATCAGTCCAAGCCGGAGTATAGTGGGAAAAGCTATTTGAGCTGGCGCTGGAGCCCATTTGTTGCAGAAGGGTCTGTTTCTGTCAGCGCTCCTTATCATCCAGCCTGTTTGACCAGAGACAGACAGGAGCTGAGATATAGAGCCATGCAAACAGCCGTGTACACCTTTATTCTCCTGGGCTTATCTAGCTGAGTCACCTTGAGATCAAAATAAAACATTCGTTTATGCTGCGACAAACACAGCAAATACAAAGAGATTGTTGTCAACATATACCATTCTGTGAACATACTTTTCTATCAGGTTTTGGTGATGTATGATATTCTCGACCGTCTACAATAGGATTTGTTTTTATATAATATTTGTTTTTTTGACATAAAAAAACATATGATGTTATGGAGATAATGTGTTTACATTTCACTGGGCAATGATGTTTTGCACAAACAACTCACACACGTTTTTATCTGATATTTATGACATGCTATATCTTTTCTAATATTTTATTACACTCTGCCGTTTTTTCTGTCATTCTCGACATACTAAAGTATTCTGTGCCTTTTTTTCAACATACCACACAATGACGTTTTTTTGTCATACCATACTATTGCGTACGGAGCCCTGGAGGGTTCAAAGAGAGAAAAATAAATAAAGCGTGCGCACGCTTTAGTAACTCGAGTTACTAAAACGTGCACACGCTTTACTAAAACGTGCGCACGAGTTACTAAAGCGTGCGTGTGTGTGCGTGCGTGTGTGTGTGTGGGCATTTGTTTATGATAGTATCGTTCGTTCCGGTGCACTCCGGCAGGACTATAGCACATCGAGATTAAGATTAAACGAATGTCTTTCACTTGGGAATACACATATAACTATGGAGAACCAGATTTGTGTAAATTACTGTTCGTGGTAATTTGAAAACAAATGCCGGTGGTGTCGGACACACACAAACACACCGAACACGCACACACAGAGCGGAGCTGATTGAGCACACACACACACACACATGCTAGTGGATCGCCGGAGCTTTATTAACATTAACATGCTCATTGTAGTTGTAAGTGCACTGCCTTGCGGCCTGGAGCATATGTGTTGGCTGGAAAGGAGTGAGCAGAGGGTAGAGTTGTCGATTATTGTTCTGTTACTATCTGCCTCACCCTCTGAGACTTTCAGTTGCGCGCGCTACTAAAGCGACGTGCTACCAAGGAAACCAAACAATGGTGTCGTGTTGCTGTATTAAATGTCCGAGTACAGGCACACTTGCCAACCCTCCTGATTTCCGCGGGAGACTCCCGATTTCATTGCCCTCTCCCGGTTTCCTCCCGGGATCATATTTCTCCCGCATTTCTCCCGATTACTGACAAAATCAGATTTACTCAGGACTGTTTCCACTCGGACTTTAATACAGCTACACCATTGTTTGGTTTCCATGGTAGCACGTCTCTTTAGTAGCGCGCGCAACTGAAAATCTCAGAGGGTGAGGCAGATAGTAACAGAACAATAATCGACAACTACCCTCTGCTCACTCCTTTCCAGCCAACACATATGCTCCAGGCCGCAAGGCAGTGCACTTACAACTACATGTTAATGTTAATACAGCTCCGGCGATCCACTAGCATGTGTGTGTGTGCTCAGTCAGCTCCGCTCTGTGTGTGCGTGTTCGGTGTGTTTGTGTGTGTCCGACACCACCGGCATTTGTTTTCAAATTACCACGAACAGTCATTTACACAAATCTGGTTCTCCATAGTTATATGTGTATTCCCAAGTGACAGACATTCGTTTAATCTTAATCTCGATGTGCTATAGTCCTGCCGGAGTGCATCGGAACGAACGATACTATCATAAACAAATGCCCACACACACACACACACACACACGCACACACACACACGCACACACACACACACACACACACACACACACACACACACACGCTTTAGTAACTCGTGCGCACGTTTTATTTATTTTTCTCTCTATGAACCCTCCAGGGCTCCGTAATTGCGTCATTTCTGATACTTTCTATTTTTTTAAACATACTATACTGTACTATGACTTTTTTCTAATAATTTCGAGATTTTTTTTTGACTAAGCCTTTTTTTCAACACATTTTATCATGTTGTTTTTTTCTGATATTTTCGACACACAACAGTCGGATTTGTTTAAACATCGTTTATTATTACGTTTTTTCGAAATTACACTGACATGTTTTCTGTTATTTTCGACATACTATACTATGACAATTCTTTCAACATTACATACTATGATTTTGTTCTGATATATTTTTAACATATCATACTTTGGTATTTGTTCTGATGTTTTCGACAAACTAAAGAAGGATTTGTTTTAACACAGTCTACTATTATGTTTATTTTTGACATACGAAGTTTTTTCAGATATTTTGAAAATAACAATATACAGCAGTGCTATGACATATTATACCACACGTTTTATGAATGATGACATTTGAATGATATTCCATATACCATTGAAATTGGATTACTTTCCATGACATACTGTATTTTAGCTCTCAAGCTAGCCCCAAAACATTGTTATGGAGATATAGATATGGGGACATGCAAGCTCAGTAACTTGAATGATTTTATCCGTACCACTTATCGCACAATCCCAACCCTTTTTATTTGCTTTCAACTAATCACACACTCCTTATCAGTGAGCGGAGGTTGCCCAGTGAAATGTAAACACATTATCTCCATGACAGCTGAGCAAACTCCATCCGATAAGGGAAAGTGTGCTGTGGTTTAAATCACAGGAAAGTGTCCTTAAACTGGGATTGTTTTGTATGTTTTTTTATATATTTCTAAAGTCAAGAATGCACTTTTAAGCATATCTTATTTGTTATATCAACCACCCAGCAATCCATTTATCAGAATTTCTTATAATAAATTACAATCCTGAAAAACTAATTTCATTGTTCTCTTAGTCTCATGGCTCTCAGGCAAGATTTCCTAAGCATACTAAACAACAACGATTGTCATTTACTCACAGAGAAGATGCTGTAGATTGACTTCATTTGTAACAATTTGGTCCATTAGTAGCAACAAATTGACACATTGGACTCTAATAGAGTCTCCCAACAGCAGTGGGCTGGCTGTCGATACAGAGCGATTATCCTGTGGTGATGCACATTACACAGCAGCTGGGTCGTGGATGACCGGTTCATCCACGATCGATGTTCAAATGTCCTTACATTTCAAACTTCTGCCTTCCTTTGCCATTTGCAGCTGCCAGTGCGTGAAACCTCAAATGTTTAAAGGTCCCCTATTATACTGTTTTTCATCAATATATTATAGTTCTCAGATATATACAAAACATGTCTCTGAAGTGTTTGGTTCCAAACACCAAACAGATCATTGCAGCATCCCATAATCCCCTCTGTTTCAGCCCTGTTTCAAAAGTGCTGATTCTCTGTCTGTTACTTCAGATGAAAATAAGGAGCCCCTCCCCACGCCCCTCTGAGAGATATTTGGTTAAAAAGATCACAATGGAGCTCTAGGAGGAGATTCAGGTGATAAGGTGTGTGTGTGTGTGTGTGGGGGGGGGGGGGGTTACCTTGGTTGGTTATTGGCTAATGGTTACACAAGCCAAAAAAACCTTATGACATCATAAAGTGTCCAAAATCTGATCAGCTCATTTTCAGACAGGTTTTTATATAAATGGATCAGGACAAAAAGTGAGCGAATATTTTTTCCTGAACCTTTCAGAATCTCTTTACACAGAGGGGACACATGTTGATGTAGAAAAGACATGAAAAAGTGGATTTTGCATAATAGGTGACCTTTAAACCATAAACCTTCCTTTCTCTCTTTTCCCAGAGGCCCAATCCAGCGCCAACATGTTTGACTCCCTTTACATGGAGCTCTCAGCCTCCCTGGACCACGGGACCACGGAGCTGTTGGAGGCCGCCGTTCGGTCTGCGAGGGGCGACTGCGTGGGCCCCGGCTGGACCGACGGAGACCCCGGTTCAGCCCGGAGAGAGAGCCTGACCAGCAGGGCCAAGCGCTTCCTGTCGGGGCTGGTACCGCGCTCATACGGTCGGGACAGGGACCGGGATCGGGGGCGATACCGGGAGATGAGCCGCCACCGGGGCAGCAAGATCCTCCGACAGAAGTCTCGCTCCTGCCACGACCTCAGTGCACTGTGACCCACACACACACACACACACACACACACACACACACACACACACACACACACACACACACACACACACACACACACACACACACACACACACACACACACACACAAGCCTACACACAAGCCTACACACAGACAACACTCCAATACATGCACATACACCAGATTAGAGGAGATGGCAAAGTGTAAAAGATGGAGGAGTAGAAGAGGATTAAATGAAAAATATAAGGAAGGAGCAGAAGACTGAATACAGGGATAATAAGGAGATGGAGACTAGTATTTGTGGGGAAATTGAGCCATGGTGGTGTAGGAAAGTGGAGAGAAAATGGGAAAGAAGCTTTGATAGATAGAGCCGAAGATCGTAGCACTAAACCTTTAATCTTCTTCATCAGTGAAACCAATTTTACGATAGAAAATAGAGGCCATGTTTGCGAGAAAAAGCAGATCAAATGATAAGGAGATGAGCTGGATTGCAGCTCCAGCTAAGGTGAATCAGCGAGCACTCATTACCTGATGAGAGCAGGAGAGAAACGATTAGCGACAGAAGAGAGAGTCACATCAAGAAGCTGATTGGACACTTACTGTGGCGGACTGGAAGGGATGGGGGAGGCACAAATAAAAACACAAGTAGCACGCACTGATTATGTAGAGACTGATAGCAATCCAATGTATACCTATTGTGAATCTTGTTTTATAGCATGCCGAGTAGACGATCTAAGACATGACCCTGTAGGTTTTACAGTACATGATACTGGGTTTACTGTACCTCAGTGGCCAATAGCTAATGCACAATCCAGCTAGTGTCTCTAGCAATGCCATCTTAAAGGCATAACCCTTTATTTAATAAGAAAAAAGAAAAAAAAGAAGACCCCTTTCTGCGCATTTTTCTAGCCACAATCGTTACACTGCATCCATCTTTTGTGTCCCTTACCGATTTTGAAGTGTTTGATGATTCCAATGGCATACATTCATCTGTGATTTTTATACAAGGATAAAAACATCAGCGGCCAAGCCATATTTCCGCTGGATGCACCATCAGCGATCAGCACAAAGAACCCTTTACCCAAGGAAGTGAAAGAAAAAAGGTCAAAATGGCTACAAAGAATAAGCGGCGTTGAGCAGACTGAACTTTTCTTCAATAGACGCTGAGTCACTGAACGCTGGGATGTTCTTGAAGTAAGACAGACAAGAGACAACCTAATCTACCTGTGGCTGTTCAATGTTTTTCCTTTTTCTCTTTCTACCCACTGGCATTATTATGAGTGTTGAGATTGTATTATGTGGGGGCTGGCCACACAGGTGACCAACAAGGGAATGTTCTGGAAACGTTTGGATAACTCGTCAAGCGTGGCAGCGTCACTGACACATGCTCACCGCTTGTCACAGTCAACTAGGCACTCTTGTCTTTCCACTGAAAATAAATTAATTTTTGTTTGACATCCTAATTGATTTCCTTGTCTTTTTTTTTTTTTAAATAACAACAATATGAAATGAATTTCTCATTACAGTCGTTTCTAGGAGGAGGGATTGCATGACAGGTCTTGACTCAGGTCCTCTCTAGAGACTTCAACATGACAGTTACTCCATTTATAACTAAGCAGCAAAAGTCAGCACTTTGTAACAAAATCTCAGGTTGAAAATAGATTGAATCATGGCTTCAAGATATGGAGAACGATCATTATGGGACATCTGTCAAGTTACTTGCTTAATGAGAATGTAAAAATCAAAATGTGTCTCCCGCTGATTCTCTACTCAATGGCTGTCCGGGTACTGCAGATTTAATCAGCATAGTTCCTAAAATGATTATACTCTAATAAGTTCAATACAAGTCTATGTGTAAATATAATAAACCACATTTCATATTCAATATTCCTCTTTTCAACGTAATGCATTAGTAAAAGGCAAAGTGGAAGATATGAACCTACAGCGAAATAGCGCCTGAATTTGCAGCGCATCTTGGCTTCATGGTAAAAGAGTCAGCTCACTGTTTAAGTGTAGTTTATTTAAAACATTTGGTGGAGACAAACAAAACCAAAAGAGATTAAATATTGACTTACAATAAGATGGCCAGAAACAGTACTCCAAATGAATGATCATTTTGCCAAGTGTGTTAATAAGCTAATGTTTGCTAACAGCTGTATCCTCTTATAAAGTCATGATAGCCATTTTTCAATGTTCAGGTTTAAACTACAGCACAATGTATCCATTACGTCAGATCACCTTAGAAAGAGATTATAAAGTGAAGTAAGTATTTTGAAACATAATCTGTTTAACACCAGTTTGTGATAATGAATAAATGAAAGGAACCATCAGCTGGTCACAACACAAAGGTTACAAAAATGGTATGAATAGTTTCTCAATGGAAAGTCCATATAAAACAACATTTTTTAATCAAGCACAGTCAAAAACACTTTTTCTTTAGGATACAACTGTCTACTTACGATTAGGGTCAGGGTTAGCAAACGCTTATTTACACATCTAGCGCTGGTCAACATTATCGTTCTTTTGAAGTCTTGTTTCTGGCCACCTGATCAATTTAAGTCCAATATTCAATATATTTTAGTTTGTTTGGTCTCCACCAAGTCCAGAAAAAAAACGTACCCTAACCATATCAACTTATAAAGTAATTTGCCATTTGTCATTCTAATAAAAATGGATTGAGCACGTTTAACCCACAACACATTTGATCCGTCTTTATACCACTTCAGTTAAGTAAGGATATATGTTTCTTTGCGATTTTGGGTGAGATGTGCTTGCAGTAGGGTTGGGCTAGAAAACACTTAAAGCCTTTCCCTTTGGATACAATTGTCCACCTAGGGTTAGGGTTGACACTAGGATTTGGGTTTGATTTCTAACTATTGAACAGGTGTACCAACACTTGATTCTCTTAACATGATAAACCAAAGAAGCATTTTTAGTTCACCAAATGTAGTCTACAGAAATAATGGCACAAATAACTATGAAGACATCTCTGTCAGTCTCCCCTCTTTCTGCTCCACCTTGCATGTATAGAGAAACAAAAAGAAAGAGCATGGTACCCTAAAGTCAATCATATGAGATTGCATAAGATAGCTTCTGATGCTGGTACAAAAACGATCTGGAGGAGATGGGAGGACTCTTGAGAGGATGGAACTGGCAAAGAGACAGAGGGGTTGATGGAGGGAGAGTCAGAGAGAGAGAGTGACGGGGTTGGAGAAAGGCTTTGAGGAGTAATGGTTGCTTGGAGACAGTTGTCAAGGAGACGATGAGTCCTCAAGTCTCAAATGTCTTATATTTCTGATGATTTCCAGAAAGCCATTGTTTTGTTTGTTTTCAGTTTTCCCCCCAGCTGGTGAATGAGACAGGCACAATGGAAAGGTGAACTGTCCAAACATAGACAGGCTGGATTTCAAACAATACATCTCGCACAATGGAAAATAACACATAAAGCATTTCATCACCCTTAAACAGGTCAGATAACTGTCAGATAATAGCATTCATTTGACAGCTGCACAGACGCCCGCTGGAAAAATGGACTAGGAAACAGGGAAAATATGATACAATCTCTTTTTGTGACACCCTTATCAGTCTCTCAAATCATGACAGAAACCCTCCCTCTCTGTGTCTTTCTGTCGCTGACTCATTCTGTAGGCATTTACTGAGATTTATCGGGCAAAAGAATACTTCCATGAGCAAGGAAGCCGAAAAACCACCAACTGTGATCAGTGAAAGCCTGTCGAACTTGCTGCTCACTTTGCAACGAAGAATGTCTATTTTCAGTGAGCACTGTGCATATCTAATGTGATGCATAAGTATCTGAGGTGTGAGAGTAGGCATGTTAGTTAGCAGGTCATATTGGAAATAGTCTGTATTCTCACGTGGAGGCTGCAGTGATGGTGTGGCCTGTGTGTATGTGTACAGTATTAGGCAACCCAGTCTCACGGCATTTCGTGTTATAGTCACAAAATTCATTTAATCTATTGATTCGTGTTCACCAACATGATTTCCCCCTTTTTTTCGTGTCACACAGAACGATTTTCAAAGCAATGTATTTCTATTGGTAGTATGTTTCGTGCCACGTCTTTTTGTCCGGTCGGGTCTTGGAAGACCAGAAGCTGTGTGGTTCATAAAAACATTTTCTTACTCAATATTTTACCCTAAGCCTAATCCTAACCCTTTTATTTAAAATTGTATAATGTCTGAGTTTTTTTGCCGTCCACGAGGAAAAGAAACGGGGCTCAGAGCCTCAGAATACTGAAATCTGTATTTTTCTAAATCTTTTTTTCCTTCTAATTTGTTATTATTTACATTGCTTTTAAAATCGTTCTGTGTGAACACGAATCAATAGATTAATTTCGTGACTATAACACGAAATGCCGTGAGACTGTGTCGGTATTGTGGTGCAGGAATTGATCCTAAAAACCGGAAATGAGTTAGCATTTTACCAGCATTTGAGTCAATGTTTTTTTGAACATGTCACGGATTAGATGTCTGAAATAAGATATGTGGATAACACAAGCTTAAGAGACTTTCATGTTTTTGTTCTATGGCATAACATACGTCACTAGATACCCCACTCGTGATTGCTGTAAAGCGACCAAATAAGACTACAAAACGTCAGAATGACACACATTAGTCGCCATTAGCTTAGCGGTGTTGAAGCGGAGCCATGCCACCGTGATGTAGGTCTTTTGTAGCTTATAGTTAGCTTTTACACTTCAATAATCACAAAGTGGTATATTAATAATTGGAGATTATCTTGCTGATCAAAGTGTGTCAGTATCATTAACATAAAATAATCATAAAATGAAACTCTGAAACTCTTTTGTCAAGGGACGACTTGCAATGCTAATTTCCGGGTTGGCCTAGAATAAATACATCATGACTGCATTACTCTACGGTGTACCCGAAAGGTCATTCTTCCTCTGCTTTGTCCTGAGTGACACAGATCAAACATGCACAGAGCTATAATAACCTACAACAAAAAAGGGACTGAATAAGCCAGACGGATCGTGCTTGAATATCACGCTCAGAGAGAGGCAAATGTCATTAAAATTGGCTTTGAGCAAACCAAGAATCCAAGAATGAAAGAAAAGGGCAAGTGGTTGTTAAAGCAAGGACAAATCAACAATCATATAACAGACTGAATGCCTTGTGCAATGCTCCCTACTTCTCCAGCAATGTGGATTAATAGCAGGTCAAAAGGTAAGGGGAAAAATATGGTAAACTATAACCAGACTAGCATTGACCTTAGCTGAGCTCCCATGGAATGGATGGAATGGGAATTGTGTTGGACATGTGCAATGAATCGAGTCAAACTAGGGTTGTAATGTCAGAATAACAGCAGGAACAGGACCGTACATAGCTAACTCACAAAACCACAAATTGTATTGTCAGATATTGTCGGAAAATGTAAAACGAGGATGTTAGCTTAGATTAGCATGAACACACATAAAGTGGCGGGAAACAGCTAGCCTGGCGGTCTAACTCTGATGCTCAATAATTAGCATGTTATATCTGGATTCTTCAAGCTGTACCAAAACTGTGGTGTTTTCAAAAATGGCCATATTGGGGGGGAGAAAATGTCAGTGATGTGAGCACAGCAAACAACATTAGAAGTGATTGAGGGAACAAGGGATTGGGGCATACTGTATGTTCCCTGGGTGCTCGTTGTAAGATATTGCTAGTGGCTATACTTGCAGTAAAAAAAAAACACCAAAATAACAAAGGGAGAAGGATGTTTCAAAGCAGTTTTTAAAGGTAAAAATCCATTCAGCAACTGTGGAGATACAAAAGTCAAGATAAATGTCGTACCAGCGTAGATTTGAAGGAATATGGCAATATCATTATGTGGCTATAAATAGGTGATTTATTGATCCAGGGGGGACACACATGAACCATTTCACCAAAGGTAAAAACATATTTCTGAGAACAGAAGAGCTTGCTTATCGCCCCTGTTTTTAGTCTTCATGCCAAGCTAATCCGTCTTCTTGCTCCAGTTTATTGTTTACATTTGACATTTTTCTCAGGACACCATTTTCTAACACTTTTGTTACTAATAAGGTTAATGGTTCTTTCTTTATGCAATGTTTCACCCTACCATCAAGTTTCATAAAAGTGTATTAGTTTCTTTATAGTTTATTCAGCTAGTAAGATAACCTCCTTGGCGGAAATAATACTGTATTACTAAAAGCAAAGTTTGTTCTGAACAAGGTGCATAGAGAAAAAGTCCATTAGCTCAGTAATTTAGGAGATTTAGGTATAAGCCAAAAATCTATGGAGCCTGTTCCGCACAACCACACATGTTGAGCCAAGTCATTTGGTGTAAGATTGGTTTGAAAACAGACTGTCAGTGTAATACGATGGAGAGTGCTGTTATCTCCTGATGAGCAGCCGCCACTAAAACCCATTTGATTAAGGCCTATCATGCAATGCCGAAACTAAATCATACTTCATCAAACCGTGGGTATTGCATCTGTTTGTGCATCACTAATACACTCTGCAATTTGCAATAATTTGAAAGATCTGATAACACAACAATGACAAATATTCTATTGATCCCCAGGGAAATGGGTTTCGTGACGGAAAATAAAAAAATGAAAATGAAAAGAAAATGTTTTTTGTGTAAGTTAAATGTACGAATCTGCAATAAAATATGAATTAAGATATCATATAAAACTAAAAATGTAAAGCATAAATGTCCAATAAAAACAAAAATAAAGAAAAATGAATACAATACTAATCAAGCTTGTTTCAGAAGTCAACGTTTAAGAGATAAGTAAATGTTTTGCTCAGAGGGAAATGATTCATTCATGATTTCTTAATTACATACCCATGTGTGATATGATCATTAAGAGATAGCAACAGGAATTCATTATGTGTCTTGATGTAATTCATGTAATAAATCATTTTATTAGCATGGGATTTGAATCATAATTCTAAAGTGTAATAACAAGACAATCTTTTGTGACTAGTTTATACTTAGTATTCTGCAGGAGGAACATTTACAAAACAAAACACGAAGAGTCAGCCTGTGGAGAGACACACTGTGATGTTGAGTTTTCAAAGATAATCGCTTTTCCTTCCTTTGATCACTTCAAACTTTCATTCAGCTAAATTATATTGAGGTGTATCTCAAAACCCAAATATAATTTATTCATAGTTCAATACTACGTCACAAGTATGGAAAGATATGTTTTCCTGATATGTGGATCCTTTAAATATTCTAATTGGCTCTATGTTGTCTCGTGCTTTTTGGGTAAGAATGTAACTGTGACACAAATAAAAACACTGTTATGATGTAATCCAATGCAATGCAAAAACCTGCATTGTAGTTTGTGTAAACATGTCCTCTTTAAGACTAAGATTAAAACTTTTATGAAATACTTTATATTCAGAGAGATAATTCAATGTTTCACTCTGGTGTTATTTACATCAACTACACACTCGCCTTAGTGGAGGAGTTTCAAAGCAAAGTGGCACCATGCAGCACATTGCAGGAGTGTGGGCTTTGATGCCTTGCTCATTGACCCCTCTGCAGTGCCCACGAGGCAAGATGGCACCTCTCCAACTACCAGTAAGCACTTTGTATTTCGGTCCGATTGGGACTTTAACTGGAAACCTTTTGGTTCAATAGCAAGTCCCTACAGAATGAGCTAGTGCCACCCAGACACAAACAACTTATTTCATAATTCCAAACAAAATTCTAGTAATGTTAATGCTCTGCAAAGTTTGATAATCCAGAGGGAGTTTCTCTCCCACACACTCCCCCCCCCTCGCCCGAAACACTTCCATTGGACTCCTTTGTTTTCGTCCGTAACATGGTGACATCACTATGTAACAGGGTGTTTCTCAATGTCGAGTAAAGCTGCTCCAGAGCCACTATTTCAAGCATACTACGTCATTGAGTCCCGCCGAAGGACTGTTCCAATGTCCAGCATACTTGGAATTCTACCGAGCCCGGCATACTTCGTAGCGCGAAATTTCGAGGCTGCACATGTGTAGACTCCGCGGTCTTAAAATCCCCACAATGCTTTGCGCACGGACCAATTTCCCCAAATCTGTGGCGGAAAATGTAAGGCGGGGCCTCTCATATGACGCACACCTGCACACTTGCTCGCCTATTCCACTCTTTGCTTTCCGAATGCCAGGAAGTATTCTTGCCTAGCTTCTGAAGCAAGTGACTCGGAAGACATGTGCTACCAAGCAAGCGTACTCGACATTGAGAAACACCCACAGTCTCTCTTCTATTGGCTAGTGCTCCAACACTTTGTACCTGATAGGCCAAGGGGCGGAATATCTCTGAGCGGTCGACCAATCACTACAGAGCCGGCCATATATATATATATATATATATAATATAATAACCACCTGCCCTTTATATAGACCACCCTCGGAAGCCAGCCTCTTCGACCTAGGACCAGAGATGCGGGCTTGGCTACACGACACTGAGTTGGACCTCTGACGTTACACGAAAGAAGAAGAGCCGGCCAGCTAACCAATCAGAGCAGACTGGGCTCTATCTTTCTTTCCAAAAAATTCCTGTAATAAATGTAACCTGGAGTTTCACCATTACCATACAAAATCAGACCAGTGTTTGAAGTAATTAAGTCTTTAATTGTTGATTTGGATTAAAATAATGCTGGTAGAATTGTGCCACAGGAGGTTTTCTATAAGGTGGTGTATACCGGACATAAATGTAGTCGCTAGTATGACTTCTGTATGTGTTCTGATCAACGTGTTGATACAACACAGTGTATTTATTACCCAAGGGTTTGGTAGCCCTTGTTGTTGACAGACAACACGAGTCGTCTGGCAGCGAGGCTTTTTGGCCCTGGACCTTCTATCTACTGGGAAGCAGCTCCCAGGATAAAGGCCTTCTATACTCAAATCAATATGTAATCACTGATCCCCTCTGTGACTAAGCTAATGTGCCTCCCATAGCGCTGCGAGACAAAGAGCTCACGGCTGAGGCTCAGGGCTCTTCGGCCAGAGTTTGGTTGGGTTTCAGTTGAAGAAATATAAGAAAGCATTCAACGGATCCCAAGAGTGAAGCTTCAAAGATTGTGTATTTCCCATTACCTCAGACTGATATTTCCCCCCCCAAATAACATAATATGCTAATGTTCAGGTTCATATTTGTATTTTGTGTCTCTACTGTGAAATGCGTTCATGCTTCAATGATCAACAAGTGCTTTATTTTTCTCATACTGCCTGTGCTGCAGCACCTCATTTCACCCTCTGTCTGAAACCACATACAATGTGTTGTTGTGCTAGCCAATAGAAAACAAATGTTTACTGAAGTAAACAAAGGAGTCTAATGGAGACGTTTTAGTGGGGAGGGGGGAAGAATCTCCCTTGTGATTTTGGCCTTTGCAGACCATTTACACGAAGAAAAAAACCTATATAAATAAGCGAAAACCCCAAAAAGCACAATAACGCCCCTTCAACACGAGTGCCTACATGCATATTCTACTGTTTTGTTGTTTATCATCATTATCATTCATAATTACATGATGTATGTTGACTCTTTCTCTTTGGCTCAGTGAGTAAGTGACTTTACATTTACACATTTGAGCCAGTACTTATTAAAGAACCATGAGGCAAACATGACTCTGAGAATAAACACTTCACTAGCACCCTCTAGTGGCCATGATGCTCCTGACACCAATAGTACAGATAAAACAACATAAACACATATTACATCTTTAACTTATTAACTCTTTAATCCATATCAATGAACACCATTAATTGTACTCTGCTTACTTTAGCACAGTTATGTTTTTCTGTTAATATTAGTAATGAAATATTTACTTTGTTGTAGCAGCTGTGGCAGAGAAGAAGCAGTGTTGCCAACTTGTTTACTTTCTATCTAGATTAAAAGAGGTTATAGACCCAGGGCATCAAACAATGACTAAATTCCCAGTGAAAGAAAACAAACTATAAACCTTCACCGTTAAATTGAGTAGAATTACCTTACAGAATAAAAATGTTTGCGTTTTAGATAAGGGTACCCCCTTTTGTCCGGTACTAACTTTTTGGATAGATTTTGATCCTCAAGGTCTTACTAACCAAATCTGGAGTCGATCGGATTAAACCTGTAGGGGTTCTTTCAGATGTTGGGCAGGAAAAGTTGCAAATAAAACTAAATGTGTCCGACTTCCTGATGGGTTAAGACTCCTTGGCTTTTTGTGTGTCTCACCGTGCTTCATACTGTATGCCAGGGGTGCCCACTGTTTTTCAGCTTGGGAGCTACTTTTAAAATGACCAAGCCCAAAAGATCTACCTACAGGGCCGCCCCTGCCCAATCTGTGTCGCGAGCGTGTGAGGGGGGGGGGGTGCTAGTGGAGTAAACGGCGGATAAACTGTGGCACGCTTACACTAATTGCGCCGCATAAGCGCATAATAGTGCGCCTCATTTGCGCTTCAGATGAGGAAGTGAGGCCCCCTCATAACTGCATGAACCTGTATGGCACAATACAACTCAGACTGGCTTACCTGTACGTCAATCAAGTGGCCAATGCCATGCGTTCTACCCACACTACCTTTGCGATCGACCGGTCGATCGTGATCGACGTAATGGGCACCCCTGCTGTATGCCCACAAATGTTCAGATTTGTATGTGAAAGCAAAACGAGGGGCTGCTTGTTAGCACATTTGTATGGGGCGCTATAGAACCATTTTGCTTGCACCGATTATGACACCCCCAAAGAAATCGACATTTTGAACCGTCCTGACAAATGTGCAAAAAACATCCAGCATTTAAGCATGTTCAGCCCATCAAGCAGCATCGAACTATTTCACTGTCTGTGCTCGGACCATAATGATATATCCATGGTGAATTAACTCCTACAAAGCCCCCTCCTTTCCTTTGCTAACGTGAGCCATGCTTTTTTTTTGTGGATTTAAAAATGGAGCATACAAAAATGTTTTATGTAAATGTAAAATGTTTATTTTCGTATCCAACAAATTACATAAATATGTATTTGTTTTACTCAAGAATGTCGCTGAAGAGCTTCCGCTTCTTGGACTCGCCGCTCTGTATTTCCTGCCAATGGCCTCTCCTGTGGCTGTAGTGGGAGAGGGCAAATTTGGCCCAAACATGGCGAGCAAACTGATCTGAGCGCAGCCTGCTTTCACACGACACTGGAGGAGAATCACATGAATCCCAATTAGAAAAAAAACATGTGTGCAGGTAAATATGATAATGAAAGAAAACACCTCTTGAATTCAGGATGCATGCGATGATTAGTTACCTAATTCCTGAGCGATGTTGTGCCTGTGAGTGACCGAGGAGCTGTTCCAAATGGCTTCCAGCACCCGACTCCCCAACCTAGCGCAGGCCATGGGGACAAACTGGCCCTGGAGGGAAACACGATCAGACAGTGAGGACTGGGTAGATAAAGTCCCTGTGTAGTTCATACTGTTCCATGTGTTCTTTACAAGATACTTTCAGGAGGGAATATTCCAGAGACTTTAAAATGTACTTTTAAGGGAAATCCCAGTTTCATTCTTACAATAGTTTTTATTTCAGATTTGTTTCATTTTATTCTATAGTGACATTTAACATTTTACTACTGCTCACAAGTCAATGCAGGTGAACACACCAATATGTTAAATGGAAATGTACAACGTATTGTTTTAATAATGATTGGGATGTTCTGTATTTATAATTAATATTATTTATATATGCAGGTGATATGTTTCTTTTGTTCTTTCTTTTTTACAATTGCTTTAAAAAAAACATATTTATTTTCCAGATTTAAGGCATACAACATGGCATGTTTTTGGTTTTCCTTATACTGCCTGTAAAGACATACCACACATATGCAGAAAGAAACCTATATTCTGGTGTATCCTATTGGAAACATGTAAGTGGTGACAGAGATTTTCTCCTGAATTATGTTCATATTTCTTGTGAAGGAAAATATTACTATGTTCCTTTCATTGGACTTACAATTTGCAATTCTTAAATACATTTGAGATATTTATGGTCTTTCTACATACCCTTGCACCTACAGTATGGAATGTGTGTATAACTAGAGTGGGAGAGAGAAGAGCTCTAGGGGTTGTTTCAGTGTCAGCAGCAGCAATGTGTTCAGTCAGTGTCACTCTGGATGAGGCCATGAAGGGAACAGCTGGAACAGTGGCTGCACCTAGCTCTGCACCGCGTACCAACACTAATGTTTAGAGTAACAATTTGGCTGATGTCCAATGTAGATGTATTCCTGTTGATTTTCTTTATTTCTTTATTATTCTTTAGTGCCAGGGAAATAAGCTATATATTTTTATAAAAAAGGTTGCATTTGATTCTAGTTGTCCTTTATAATCCATATTTACTTTTGTCAATACATCTGAAAATAAGAACAGTTTATATCAGTGGTCCGAAGTAGGAAACTGCGAATGGTAACTGCCAGCAGCTCAAAGGAAAGATTCTCATGTTTCTTTTCTTTGATATTCCCATAATGCCCCTGTAGTGGTACCTCCAGTCTCTTCAGGATCTTGCCCCTCCCCTTGTCGCTGGAGGTGGTGATGAGGGCCTGCAGGACGTGGCTGCCTGCGGGGTCAGAGGCCAGCGCCAGGAGGTCAGCGGGGGTCTGAGTGCGCAGGCTGCTCAGGAGGAGCGAGCGCTCCTTGAACTTAGCCAGCGACTGGACCAGCCGGGAGCCATGGTAACAGATGGAGGTCAGGGGGACCTGGAAGTGAACGAGAACAAAGTTTATTAAAAACCGAAATATGCTGCAGTTGTCAAAAGTGGTTGGTCGATGCTCCATCTAAGTGTCTGCAAAAGGTCGGAGTTCATGCCAATAAATCATGTTATAATAAAGTACAAAACCCTCAGATTGTAATGCATTTCTTTATCACAACACCACATATATTACTTGTATTTCCCCATAAATTACAAGTAAATATAATAATGGTAAAAATCTGCGCCTTATTTACTGGAGGAGGTTGGAGTCAAACTTGGTAGTGTGATTCATTTGCGTTATTTTTTTAAATGAATTAAAGTCATAATTATTACACTGGAAGAATCAAGTGCCAAATGATTGGATCCTTAGACACTTCTGGATCGTTTACCTCTGTCTGGATGTTGCCCTCTGCTGTCTCAGAGTGGTAATACACCTCATAGGTGATCAGAGACATGAAGAGAGGGAGGCAGTTGACGTGGCGGGTGCCGGGCTCAGCGCAGTGGAAGGCCTGAGAGGCAAAACAAAGAGGGAGAAATCCATCAAAATGTTATTATGTTGATTTAAGGAGGGGCTGTTCCATCTTCTTTACGATGAGGCTTACACGGAGGAGGCACTGAATCATGTCTTGCTGTTTCTCTCCACTTTCTGCACAGCTCTCGGCCAGTTGGACAATCACACCCATGTGTCCCGCGGCCAAGATGGCCTCCACGCCTTGGATCAACTCGTCAAACAACTTCAAGAACTACGGAGAAAGAGGAGGGGGAAATAAGAGTCGTCCTTGCAATTACGCTACTTTAATCCTGCCCCGTGTGACATGCAGACATAATGACCAACCATTGTGTGTTTGGCCGAGGCTGCGGTTAGCCTCTGGATGGGGAAGTTGGCGATGGAATGGAGGGCGAGGTCAACCAGGTGACCCTTGAGGTGGTTCTTGTAGAGGTCCCGGAGGAGGGCCTTGGGGGAAAGCTGGAGGATCATCTCAACAAGGTGGCTGGAGGCCTGGTCTTTGAGAAAGACCAGAAGGGGACTAAAAGGCAAAAAGAAAACAGCAGTTACATAACGTGTCACGGTGTAGAGACTTATTCCTGGACTCAAGTGGAAATGGCACTTCTCTGACCTCACTCCTGGAGCGGCGCTACGACTCGTCAGGTACCCTATGATGCGTTTGAGAAGCTGTTTGCAGAGTTTCGGACGTTTTCTGTGACTCACGGTCAACATGGTCTGGAACACTGCGCTGGCTACAGAGTCTGTCACACTGACTGAGAGGGAAACAGACACAAGGGGAGGAAACATTGATTTTCACACATTTCTGCACATTTTAGAAGTGCATTCTGGCAACACAACAAAGGCCAGATTTACGTTCAGTGTGTATGTGTGTGTGATAAATCTGCCATGTCAACATCAGCCTATTGCAGATAATGTTTATGCTTAAAAATATATATTTAAGCTTTCCACAAAAACCTATACACAGGGTTCATACACTTTTTCACCAATGACTTTTCCAGGACTTCTCCAGGACCGTTACCTAATTTTCCATGACCAAAAAAATTAGTCTTTTTCAGCGGTACCACTGAAACATTTGTATTTTAAACATAGTAAGCTGGAAAATAAGGTCTGCATATGAAACATGTTGTGCCTATCTAAAACAAATCAAATAGTAGGCTTACTAGCTTCCACACGCTAAAGCCACTAGAAGGCGTGATTGTAAAAATCTCTCACCAGCAAAATACTTCGACAGTGAAATGCCATTTTACGTTTCATTACTATACAGCAGTGTTTCCCCTAGGTTTACTGCTTTGGGGGGGTGCTGCCTGAGCGGGGGGGGGGTGGCATTGGGATATATATATTTTTTTAAATCCTCTGGAGCAGAGAGAGGAGCTGTGGATTATTGTTATTGATTAATGCATCAGTGTTTCTTAGGGTCAAAAACACTAAACTTTATTTAATAAAAGAGCACATGTTCAATGTGAAAAGTGACAGTAGATATAGATTAGATGCAATTTGGTGCTATATATGTTAAAAAAAATGAATACAAATAAATAAAATTATAATTCTTTTTTTTTTTTTTTTTTAAACACCTCGAATTTCAGGGGGGGCGCTGGGCTCCATTGGCGCAGCGCCCCTCCAAGACAATGGTAGGGGAAACACTGCACAGTATTTATTATCGTTATAGTCAGGGGTGCACATAACTTTCTCAGTGAGGTACTCAGATGAGTACCTGGAGTCAGTGGTACTCCGGCTTCTGGCTCCACTCAAAGTTATTGCATTTTGGATTGTTGCAGCGCATGCATACCAGTTATGTGCACCCCTGGTTATATTATTACTATTTCGGCGATTAGATAAAATATAAATTATATTTGATGCAACTTTAGTTATATTTCCATGACTTTTCCAAAACTTTGGGAAAAATATTGTTTTCCATAACTTTTCCAGGGCCTGGAATTTGCATTTAGAATTTCCATGACTTTTCCAGGTTTTTAATGACTGTAGGAACCCTGTATACAACACACTGCAGGAAAGGGAAAATGCCAACAAGCATAATAGGGCCTCTTTAATATCTACTTGAGTCAATCTGCTGTTGGCCAGGAGAAGAAAAAGCCATCGTTTGCATGTTAAAGCCTTCTTAGATACCAATCTTTTGATAAGGATCTATAACGATGTCCCCGCAGTGCATCTTTCTGTGTGGTATCAAAAAACGGTATTAAATATAGATCTTTTTAAAGCTATTTTATAAAAGGAATTCCAGTAATGTACCAACCTGTTTACCCCTGCCGATTCCCAGTTAACACCCAAAACCGATGTGAAGAAACACACACAGATATTGCCCTTTGCTTTACAGGTATTTGCTTTCTGTGATAAAGTTCACCATAATAGGAATACACTTCAACGAGGATTCAAAAGTTTCATGACAAATGACTCACGATTAACGTTGTCCATCAGCGTGTCTGTGAGGTTTTTCATCTCGTACCAAAACGATGTGGGAATCTCAAAGTCTGTCATCTGGGGAACGGCGTTACGGTCCTTCGCACCTGGAGAAAAACATGGCAAAAAAGAGAAGGTGACCACAAGCTTAAAGCAACACGCCTCTGTGTGTAGAGTTGAATAGAATATATAACACCATTTGTTTTACTTGCACATACATTCTTTGTTTTGTTTTTAGTACAAGTAGGGACAAACTAAGCCAATAAATAAACAAATACAAATGAATTTAATATAAAACGGAGGAAATAAAGACATTTACAAAAAACGGCAGTAACCGCAATGTGTGTGTGTGTGTGTGTGTGTGTGTGTGTGTACCTGGACGGGTCTCAGTGCGCAGGGGTCCGAGACAGCCTGACAGCACGTGTAGAAGTGTGCGGACCACGTGGGAGCCGTGAACATGTTGGATGAACTCTGCAATGTTGTCCCTCACAACCTGACATAAAGACAGCACCTGGGCCTCCAACACCCCCCCCTCCTCTTCTTCTTCTGTGGTAGCTGCCGTCTGTGAGAGCTCTAAAAGAACGAAACAAAAGAGACACACAGAGCCGAGTTATTATTTACTTTGATCCGATGAAACTTTGTTTATATTGCACTGTTTATACATGAAAGGTTAGACGAAGTGCACCTGAAAACCAATTGGTAAAAGCTGATACAAAATTGATCAAATAAAAAAATACAATACTACCCTTCCCCAGGTAGTATACAGACTTTGTTTTAACTTGAGCCATGATTACAAGGCCAGTAGCAGAAGACCTGAGAGTCCATACGTTAGAGAACGATGGTGCTTGAGTCCTCACTAACACTAAGAAAGTGGATAGCATCACTTCAAAACTTTGCACTGGCTTCCTGTCCGTCTACTATACAGTGAAACTGGGCCCGGGTCATCAGGAGACACGTCGAGCTGGGTTTCTTCATCTCAACGCTACAAAGCCTTGTTCCACTACAGATCAGAAATGAGACAGCTCTTACTGGATATCTGTCGGACTGCACTCTCCACCACGTGGCCGCCACACCGGTCACATGACACCGCCTTTAGCTCCGATCCGGACTCTCCGCCCAGTTCGGCCAGCACCTCGGCCACCTGGTCGGGCCTGCAGAGCGGGAGCAGCCGCTGCAGGGTGAAGCTTCCTGTCTGGTCCATCGCCACCACAGCAGCTTTGCCTTTCACCTCTGTGAGCACGTTCTCCACAAACATCTCTGTAGGAGAAATAAATAACACAACACATGAGCACAAAGGATGGAGCTTTAGAAGTTGTTGTTTGACTGAAATATTAACAATTCTTCAACCGTTCCATTGGTGATCTATGTTAACTCTACATTTAGTGAAATTGGCCACAGCAGATTATTCAAGAGTGCACTCTGATAGCCTGTATTTTATTTGATTATTTGATGATATGTTATTATAAATAATTGTTATTGACCATACTATCATGATAAATACACTTTACATTATTAAAATGCTTTAGAAACTCAGTTTTGTATTGCAACACAGATTGGACAAACGTGTATTTTTTGTAGGGATGCTCCGATCGCCGGAATCAGTATCGGCCGATACCGATCGCCGATCCGATCGAGGGGGCGGGGCCTATGGGGATCTTCCATTTAAAGTGATGTTTAAAACTCAGTTAATGGGGCTCATTCACTGGAGCTTCCACAACCAACATAATTATCACCTTCAAATGAAGTACATTACTCAAGTTTACATTAACTTTGGATAATAACACGGGATAAATGAGCAGAAGCGCTCTCTTTTCCTCTCTCCCACTCTCTCCTGACAGCCCGTCGGTATCTCATGCAGCTCACTGATCCAGTAATGAGTGACCCGACACAGTGAAGAATAAATATATTTATAACTAGTTTAGCTTGTTCCAGAGGTAGATAAAATAGCTAAGTGTGTTAGGTCTAACTCTTAGTGTGTTTCGCTCCGCTCACCGGTCCGTCACAGCGGGTGGAGCTGCTTCAGGATTTCTGCTTCACACACACGTTGCATTCTGCTATTTTACTGTCTTTTTCGGACACCTTCAAATACTGCCAGACCGGTGAAGCCATTTTGGCGAGCTTGTTTTGCCGCGCACAGAGAAAAGTGTCATGTTTTTTTACGTCATGCGATCGGCTTTTATAGAAAGCACCGATCGATCGGCAGAGAGTGAGTATCGGCCGATCGGAGCATCCCTAATTTTTTGTATATCCTTTATGTGTTAAATATTGAATAACATAATCATAAAGGCACCATGCATAAATAAAAGGTTAAATACACAAAAAACACATTTTCATTAGGCATGGGAAGAAAATGACTTTTCAGATTTAACCTGTCTAAAATAATTGTTAAAGTAAAAATAAAAGGTTAATCAACACATTTATAATGCATCCCCTAAATCTTTTAAATATCCTTTAGATGTTAAAATATAGTAAAGTAATCATGCATTAATAACGTTTTTTTTTATTTTTTTAAAGTAGCAACATTGTTCAAGTCTGTTCTTTTTTTGACACGATAATATACACATATATTAGGCACTTTAGCACAAAGAGCAACTCACTCCAAAGTGACCTGATAACTTGCTTTGCTTTATTGCTTCATCTCCTAGTTTTCATCTGAATATTATAATCATTCCTGTTTGAACAGTGATGTCAACGTCCACAACACACATTGGCAGGGGATTTTTCTCCCAGTCCTCTGCTTGGTCAGAACTGCTGAATCATAATCTCTTACCTCTCTCCTCACTGTCTGCAAAGCCTTCTCCGAGTCTTTCCCCGACTCGGCGGAAATAGCCCACACTCATGGCGTCCAGACGATTCCTGACGCCGTCTCCCTGTTCTCCTTTCGCACCTCCCCTCCTCTTCTTCTCTCCTCCTTCTTCCTCTTCACCTGTGTGTCTCCTCTTTGTGACCCCCCCTTTCTGTGACATCCTGTCCTCTGTTTTCGCCAACATAGCTTGGACCTTACACCATGGAGGTTGCAAGGAAAATGTCTTGGTGTTCTGGCAGAAACTGGGAAGGAAAACGTGAAAGAATTATTAGGATTTGAAGGTCAACACTAGTCTCATATTTTAAATTGTTGGTTGACTGTGTGTGTTTTAATAGGAAATGAAATAAACAAACAGGACAACACTTTAAATTAATATAATTGAAACTATACAGGTTAAGACTGCCAGTAAAATCTCAATTATTTAGAATTGCCATTATAGCAGCTTGTTAAACCTATACAGTCTATGGTTTAAACAAAGGCATTGCACATCATTTGAAATGAAAAAGAATAGAAAATAACCAAACATCTCAAATAAAAAAAATAGAACTAAACGTGACACTATCAAGGGCCAAATTACAGCAAATACAATTTCAAAGTAGGATATAATTCACATTAGGTGTGCAAGGAATGGCATATAAATGTACAGTGTGAAGAAGGTCCACAAGGAATTTGAGTAACAGATATGTATGCCGAATTAACTACTGTCTACCAATGATTCAGAAACCATAAGTCTTGCCGATACGTGTTATTTTAACATATTCTTCAATAGGAGTGTGGCTCGTTAAAGACGAGGCTGTAGCTGAGAATGATACTTCCGGAGGCGCACGCCAGCTCGATGTGTTGAAAACATTAAGCACACTTTGTTCAAAATGTGTATCGAAACAAACTTAGTTTATGGATGGCAAATACATTTTGGTTTAACTCACGTGTGAAATGTGGAGACCTAACAGTGGTGTTGTGGACGCGCAGTGATGACGTAGAGCTACATTTCTTCTTCTTCCTTTTGGAACATCGCAAACAACATCTAGGTGCATACCGCCACCTACTGTACTAGAGGGTGTATCAGCATCAGTGTTGTGAGGGTAACTTTAAAAATGTATCTGAAATACATTTGCTAGTTATGTGGAAAGAATGGAATCAGTAACCTGATTTTAATATCAAAATATAATTTAACCTCACAACTTTCCGTTATCTTTGGATTACCTTAAACTCAAATGAAACGCAAATAAATGAAAGAGAAAATAAATATCAGAATCAGTTTTATTGCCAAGTCGGTTAACACATATGCGGAATATCTATGTCTTGGTGTTTTTGGTGCAAACATAAACATACATCAAAAATAAAACAGTAATGCATTTTATTTATAGAGCGCTTTTCTGGAAACTCAAAGACACTTTAGAGAGGGTATAAATCATAAAAATGTTACCTAAATCGACATTGAAGTGACACATTAACATTAATACATACATAATTGTAATACACATGAGTATATGAGTACTTTCATTTTGAGTATTTTTTATGCTAATACAGGGGTGTCCAAACCTTTTTCACCGAGGGCCACACAGAAAAATATACGAAGGGCTGGGCCACTGAGGTGAGGTAAATTAAGTTATAAGTCAGCAAAATAAGTCAAATGTAGGTAAATGATGCTTAATAATCGAATATGCTTTAAGAAAATTAACAGCCTATCACAGCTCTCCTTAGGTTTTCATTTTGTTCGCAGGTTATTCCTTAAAACAGAAGAGTCAGATGTATTATTACAAGAGGAAACATGAAGGGTTTATTTCAAGCGTGTTATGAAAATAAGTTATTGGGCTTTTTTCTTATCAACTTAGATTTGATAGAACATTTTTTCAACTTTAACTGACTGAATTTGTTTGACAAGTGGGCTTCTTAACACATGAATACTGGGTAATATCTGTTTTCATCTATATTTAAGAAGTACAATACAAGACAAGCACAAGTTTCATCTGTGGGCCATACTCCATTATACTTTTTTAATTAGCTGAGGGCCGATTCAAAATGGCCCGCGGACCGCATTTGGCCCCGGGCCGTAGTTTGGACACCCATGTGCTAATACTTTTGAACTTGAATTTAGTACAATTTTGAATGCACTAACTTATAGCTGAATATTTTTTAAATCTTGTAATGTTGACTCCATATATTCCAAATATTCCACACTAAATTAATCCCACTGAGATCAGACATAAGCAACCCCTTGAGGGCAGCAAAGAATTAAAACTGAATATTTAATTTTCTATTTTGGACAACAATACAGTGACATATTGCTGTGTGTCAGGTGTGCAAACAACTCATGGTGTCTAATGAGGACAACAGGAAGAAAGTCAACTTCACATTAAGTCAAGTGTGAGTGTGTGAATGCATGTGTTATTCTAGGAATTCGTTTTAGCTATATTTGGAGATTATTTTCTCCCCTAACAACCTGCTGTCAAGCTAAAATCCCCAGGGGGTAACATGGGTGTGATGTTTACATAAATGTATTTATTAAATGAAATGGTGTTTTTCCGAATTATTCCGAATTACTCCGATTTTTGCACGATTGAGAAGAATATTGTCTTAACCTGCTGTTCATAACTGTCACAGGGGTTCCGAACAGCACTTCACCAGCACTGAAAATTAGCACTTTAATTAAATATATAAAGTCAACAGATTTCACATAACTGTATTAGGTTAGTTGAAAGCAATA
>CALSBZ010046932.1:6788003-6810399 GCA_943591055.1 Gobionotothen gibberifrons
AGAGTCACAAACTGGAGCAAATCTGGCACATATATACAATGGAAGCTTAACTAAAATGGCTTTATACATTAATACAAACCAATTCTGCATCCTACGCATAGTAAGTGAGGACCATCCAGTTAGGCTATACAGTTTGCAATGATGAGTCCTATAGGGTGCATTTGATATATATCACAGTGCAGCATGGTAGAGTGGGTCAAGTTTGGCCAAAACAGTCGGACAGGCAAACCTATAAATTGTATCATCGTAGTCAACCTGGGACAGGAATAAGCCAGAGACCAACCTTTTACGGGAAGAAGTTGAAAAACAACATTTGAGTCTGTAAAGGAAGCCAAGAGTGAATTTCAATTTCTTAGTTAGAACTTCAATGTGGTGTTTGAAGTTTAGATTTCTGTCCAACCAAAAGCCCTGATATTTGTATGTGTCGACAAACTAAACGGAGATGCCATCAAGGGTATCAATGGAAAGGCAAGAGGACGCTGGCTTGGGAGCAAAAAGCATTGCTTTGGTTTTCTTACTGTTCAATAGCAGTTTTGAATCAATAAGCGCATGCTGCAGCGTGATAAAATCAGATTTTTAATTGGAAACGGCCATATCCAGAGAAGGAGCACATGAGTATACAATAGTGTCATCAGCATACATATTATAGGTAGAAAATTGCATCTGATTACAAATATTGTTTACATATAATAAAAAGAGCAAGGGCCCCAAAATAGAGCCCGGTGGAACTCCCTTCTCCAAGGTGACAGGCTCAGAGACAGTACTACCCAACCTGACGCATTGAGTACGGTCAGTTAGATAACTTTGAAACCAGCAAATGGGGTTATGACCGAAACGAGACACCAACATAACTTTAGACATAATGTGGTGATCTACAGTGTCAAATGCTTTGGCTAGGTCAATAAACAATGCAACACAAACAGATTTTTTATCCAAAGCAGCCTTAATATCGTCTAAGACTTTCAGACTGGCAGATCTTATGTGAGAGTAGCCTATCTATGGTAAGAGAGCCAGACCTAGCTCTAGAAGCTGGAAGGCAACAGCTGGCGTGAACTTGGCCTCACTTGTTTAAGTCTCAGGATGTTTTCCTCTCATGCTGTATTGTAGTCACATCCCCAAATAATTTAAACATATTCTCTTCACAGTGGGGATCAGTGGTGGCTCTCTGCTGCACAGGCCAGCAGCCTCCATGTATTGAACCATAGTATTATCCTGCAGAGATGCTTGGCTCTGCAAGCAAAGAGAGAGTCGACAATCTTTCTCACCTTTGGTGGGAAAACACCACAGGGCTCCAGTGTTGCTGAACACACTGCATGTGTAATAACTGTCTTTACAGGTTGGTATTGAAACACACAACAAGGGAAGCTACTACCAGAACTATCTGCATGGCCACTGATATTCTTGTATTGAACTTAATTAATTCCGTTTCAAGATATTTTGGGTAATATACATTTTATTCTCCTAATAAGTCCCATGAAAACAGACAAATAAGGTGATTCTTCTAAAAAGTGTTGCCTTATAAATGTCTTACTGTAAGATAGCACTCCATTGTCTTCTGAAAACTATTAAAAACACATTTATGAGTCACACTGTTGCACTGTGTATGTAACATGTTGCCTCATTATTATGAATAATGAGAGAATACACATCAAATGTGTGTAAATCTGTGGCTGAAAATAGTTTCCAATAACTGCACCCTTTACTTTATGTTCGCTCTAAAATACATCGCCCTGCTGTTTTGGGGAATTGCACTCAGTTGCCAGTGTATTCCGTTCACCTCGCTTAAACTAATGCAGTCTTATTCAACAGCCTTGCAATAAACCCTAGCCTCATTAAGGTTATGATATTCAGTTTTAGTTCAAAATGTTCCTTTTGGAGGCTGCAGTCCCCGGTGCTGATGAATTGTATTTGTTCATAAGAAAAGGGTTTCTGTTATTTTTTCCAACATTATCATGATCAACGAGTATCAAGGAGTAACATATCTGGCTCTTTAGCTGGCCAAGATTACATGAAACGTAATCTTCTGCAAAATTGGTAGTGATGTTAGCATTTAGAATTAAATGGACCTTTTAAATGTAAGGCATCACATCCCGTCCGGACTACTGCAATGGAGTCCTGTCCGGGGATCCCAGCCAAACCCAATATTTATTGTCAATTAACATTGAACTATACAGATATACAGTCAAATACTGTGGATATGTGTAATGTTCCTCTCGGGCTGCATTTAAAAATAAAATAGGAGAAAATAAATAAAATAGCTTTTGAAAATATGTGCATCTTAAAAGTGCTTAATTTTAGATAAATAAAATAAAGTGTAGCAGCAACATTTTTCTTTGTTAACCGTTTCACATCATGACTTAACAGTTTCAGACGATTATAGAACAATATCAGTCTTTACACATCATAACAATTGAACAGTTTTAGAGTTTCTCTTTCTTTCCTTCTTATATTGCAGTCCCTCACTCGCTTTTTTTAATTCAGTGCGAGAATTGAGCTCGAGCTTGTCCTGCCAGGAGTTTAAATCTGGGCTGAAATTTGTGTCAGGGCCATTCTCATACACATGCAGGTGCTCATTGGTTAGCCTCGGTTAGCCTGCCCTGGAACGATATTTAGTTTTAATTTTGATCCTGGTGGACTGATCATATCGGGCTCTGAGACAGATTATTTGACCTCAGTTCTGACTTGAGAGGGAATGTTTAGTCAAACACTTTGTGTTTTGTCTCATAATGGCGTTTTGGCACTTTTAATGAGCGCCACGGTCTCTGAACAAATGAGACACACTGGTTCTGTGCTCCCAGTGGGCAGGATGAACATGAATGAGTCCGTCCACTCAGGGTTAAAAGCTCTGTTCTCACTTTCCTCTTCTTGGAGAGCGCCATGTGTAATGATTTGTCTCTCCCTGTCTGCCGCTAACACACCTGTTCACTCTCCTCTCCGCTTCTCTCCCTGTATCGCTAACTCTTCTCTTCACTCACTTTCCTCTCCGCTTCTATCTGCCGCTCTCTCGTCTCTTCTTCTGTGTTTCTCTCCCTTTCCCACTTCCAATCTATTTCATTAATTCCTCTCTGTTGCCACCCTGCCGTCCTCCCTTCCTTCGTTGACCTTACTTCCCTTGAGCATCACTCTTCCTGTTCTTTTTCATTTTCCTCTATTTCACTCTGGCCTTCTCTGCCTCCCCTTTCTCCTGCCTCGCACCAAATTGCCTAACCTCGTATTATTTTGTCACATGTCCAATTCTCTTTTCCTTTTTCCCAATGTCTAATTTCTACATCCTCATGTTTGATCCTATCCTTATCCTTCCTTCCCCTTTAATTTCACTGTTCTCATATTCTAATTTTTTCTTATCATTTATCCCAATCCATCTGCATCTTCAATTTTTAATTCCGTCTCCTTATCACATCCATCCATTTATCTCGCCGCTCTCTCTCTCATCTTTCTCTGTGATTGCTCTGCTCACACAGTTTTCTCTCGTGATTTCCCTCTCAAGATTTCTGCTAACTTTACTCAACATTCATTCCTATTTCCCCTTCTTCTCTCTGGCAGGGGTGTGGTTCGTGTGGATGTGAACCTGCAGGACGTGGACATTGACCAGTGCTCCAACAGTGGCTGGTTTGCTGGGACTCACCGCTGTAATCTCACCAGTATGGAAGTGAGTTTGGATAACATTTTTCGTTCAATCTGTCACTTCACTTGTCTGTCTTCTCTTTCTCATTTGTCATAAAGGAGGTAAAGAGATTTCACTTCACTACATCCTTTACACATACACCCTTCATTCTGAATATTATTTTCTTAAGAATGCAAACAAACGCTTTGCACAAATTCAATCAAATGTGAATCAAGTGAAAACAGTTGATAAATATCTAAGAGAAAGGCTTGAAAGAGGCATTTATCACCATTTAGACTACTCTCAATACCATGCTCCATAATAAAGTGAACTCGACTGGCTTACTTACTATTAGACTCTTCAAAAGTTTGAGGGCATTAGCTAAGTGAACAAAAATGTTTTCACTCAGCCACAATGATACACGTTCAAAAGATAGTTCTTAACATACATTTACATTTATTTTAGCTGGCACTGCGCTGCTTTGAGCTAAATGCTAACTGAAGTATGTTAACATGCTCACTATGACAGTACTAAAACGATGCTAGCAGGTACACTGTAGGTTGGGAATGATTTTTCAAAACCTTTTCGGGCATCAGTATCTTCAGGCTTAATCCTCTAGGTACCATGAATGATCATACAAAACATTACGGAAAGCCATTCATTAGTTGAAGAGATATTTCACTCTGGAACAAAAGGGTGGAATTGCAAAAAAAATAATGCTAGTAATCCTATAGATAGACCCCAAGGCTAGCGTTAGAGCTCTGATCAGTATCTGCAGGCTTTATCCTCTGGGTACAACAAATTATCATATACAATTTAACAGAAAGCCATTCAATAGTTTTTAGAGATACTTTAGTTTGGATATAAGTGGTGGAAATACAAAACAAACTGAAAGACACTATGGATAGAGCCAATAACAGCTATGATCGCGCCCAAAATAAATCAGACGGACCCCACATTAACCCACAAAATGTTGGTTCAAGCTGGATTAATAAACACTTTTCTACCTGTAAGAATAAATAAATAATTATTTTAACTGTCTTTTTAGTGCAGTAATAGACATTGGTGACACTGTCACTGTCACTGTCACTGTCTACGACATGCACCATACTTTATAATCAACACAAAAACAAAAACTGTCACATCACAGACTATAACTGACAAGGAAAACTGAGTAGTATCATTTAGTCACTTCTTAGCAACCGCTGTTTTTATGACACATAGACATTTTTTCTTTGGACAATCACAATTGGGTTAATCACTGACATATCTTTTCGTACAACAAAATAATAAAATCTTGTGAGCTTGTGTTAACCAGAGACCTAATTGCAGGCTAAACACAAACACGTTCAATTAATTATTGACTTTGAGACAAGGGAACCGATGTGGTAAAATGCCATTTCAGAGTTTTAGAACTGATTACTGCACCACTCTATTATATTATTAGGTGAGAGCAGAGAATCATAGCTCTTGCTAACATGGCAATACAAGGATTCTTCCTTTCATTGCATGGTACATTGTGTTTTAAAACCAAACCCCAGATGGTAGTGCAGTGTCTGTAGACCTCAGTGAATGTGCTTGTCTGTGATCATGAGGGTTGATGATGGTGATATGTGTGTGTGACTGTCTTCTCCGTGGTATAGAGCTCTTACCTGTGTGACTGCTGTGATGGAACTGGCAGCAGCAATACATCATGTTTGTATCTATTAGAGCTTCTCTCTGCTGTGTGCATACGTGTGTGTGTGTTTGTGTGTGTGTTTTGTCAGTGTGTGGGCCTGGCTGTTCGCTCGCTGCCTCGCTCATGTCAGTGCCAATGGGTTAGTTTTATTTGATGTATTGCAGGATGCCTCTCTTTCTACAGCAGTTGCTGCTCAGGCTTGCGTGGTATGTCGCTGGCCATATGATGTATAATAAATGCAGTGTAATGGATTGCAGCAAGATGCGGTGAATAATTGACCATGCTCTTTGTCTGTGTGCCTCCCCACTTTTTCCTTCTTTTATTTGGGGGGAAACTACAGAGGAAACACGTTCTGCCTCATATCCATCTTGATCTGTTTGTCTGTTTCCTGTGGGGTGTAGTTTTTCTCATATTGATATTCTGAACAATCTGTGCTGTTGTATTTGCTGTAAAGTGTCCCTACTGTAGGCTATTTTTATTATATGTACAGCACTTTGGCTCGATCATAAATCGTTTATAAATGTGCTATATAAATAAAACTTGATTTGATTTGATTTGATTTCCTCTGCATTGTTCTATACCAGGGGTGTCAACCTCAATTTCAACTCGGGCCACATTAGCATCATGGTTGCACTCAAAGGGCCAGTTTTATACATAAGACTATATAAGAATACATATTTAATATATATAAAATAATGTATTATATAGCATTATTGCCTCTGCATTGGTTTATTATCGGATAGGGTAATAACTTCATAATTAACTACGTCTGAAAGCAGAAGTCCAGGGCAAACAATTGCAAGTCTCTTCAGTGAGCATGTCACAAAATGGTTTAAAAAGAAAAGCCAAATTCTGGAAAAACTTGTGAAAGTGAAATCTTGAAAAAAAAGTAACATCACGAAAGTCAAATTCCGAGAAAAAAGTCTAATTTGAGATGCATTGTGGGACATGTAGTTTATGGGCAACGTGCTTCTGTAAATCATCATGTAACCGTATAATAAACATATTATATTCTTTGCAAGCTCTTGTGGGGCCACATGAAATGAAGTTGCTGGCCAGATTTGGCCCCCGGGCCTTGAGTTTGACACCCCTGTTCAATACTTTAGAGCAGTGATTCTCAAATGGGGGTACGCGAACCCCTAGGGGTACGTTGGGGTACTGCAGGGGGTACGTGAGATCAAAATAAATAAAAAAGGTTAATTAAAAAAATACCATGCATGATTACAAAAATAATCTTAGTACAATAAGTTAAATAGAAAACACAATTTAATATAAAATATTCCTAGAACCACTAAGGGGGTCCTCATATAAACATGTCAAATGTGTGTATTGTAGTTTATAGTTTTTCATAATATATCATTTTGTTCATTGGTTTGTTAAATATTACTTCAATTGAAAAACTCTGTTCTAATTTGTTTTCGTTATATTCTTTTTTTTCATGCATAAAGATGAAAATATCCTTACTTTGTTCTAATTCGTGCATGAAGGAGTTAATAAATCAAACACTTATGGAACATTACTATATTGTAATTATTTATATAGGCTTTTTCTATCAAAAATGTCCGGGGTCGGTCCGGGGGTACTTGGCTGAGAAAATGTTTCAAAGGGGGTATATTACTGAAAAAGGTTTGAGAAGCTCTGCTTTAGAGGTCCCCTATGATACTCTTTTTCATCAATATATTATACTTTTGAGTTATATACAAAACATGTCTCTGAAGTGTTTGGCTTGAAACACCAAACAGATCAACCATTGTAGCATCCCATAAACCCCTCTGTTTCAGCCCTGTTTCAAAAGTGCTGATTCTGTGTCTGTTACTTAAAGAGCAACTTGCAGGTTTTTTTTTTTTACTAAAAGTATGCTTAACCTTGCCTGAAAATTAAAATTAAAAAAGTCTCTGCCCAATTCACGGTAGTAGTTGGTAGTTGGTTTGAGCGGTTGTGATTTAGTGAGCATGGTCTTTTTTCGGTAATTTTACATTGCATTTCACCATTTGTAATCATGGTGAGCTTGTGTTTGTGCACACTCCAGCCTGTCAGGACATCAAGTCCACAGTTTCCCTAACAGGAAAAGGACCGGAGCTAGCTTTCGATCCTGGGTGCGTTGTGCGAGGTGCATCCACCCACCTGCAGCACATACTCTCTCCAGAGGCCATGGGCTGAAAATCTAGTGTATACATCATTTTCCTACACATTTATTCACTGGGGTCTCTAACCTGCAAGTTAATCTTTAAAATGAAAATAAGGAGCCACTCCCCACGCCCCTCTGAGAGATATTTGGTTAAAAAGCAAGTTAGTAAAAATGTAAAAAAGACATGAAAAAGTGGATTTTGCATAATAGGTGAGCTTTAAAAGGCTGGTAAAATCTCACTGGTGCTGATTAGCGTTATACTTCTTCTGTTCAGATTTGTGTATGTGCAGATGGTGTGAGTGGTGTTTTTCTATCATCATCACAGTGCTGGGCATAAACAGCCTCTTAGTTACCAAGGCCATCCCAGCATTTCCTCTAAGACTGCTTTCATGGAAATGCTTTGAATTATGCGGGTGTCTCCTGTTTGTGTTGAAATGCATCATTTGCTTCCAATTAGGTACATTAATGTTTATGCATAGGTTTTTCCTTCTCCTCTCAGTGCAAATCTGTTTTCAAACGCCTCATGTTCTTAAACGTGAATATGAAACACTATGAAAGGGGGATCATTACGGCGCTTACCACTCATTTACACTCCTCCTCTGATGATTCTCCCTCACACACCATATTTGGCCAAAAGGCAGTCAATGATTCAGTGCCATCTTGAATCAGCAGTGTTGTTTGTCTCTGTTTCATATGCAGGAATTTATGCAGGATCTAAGAAAAACATTGTATAGAACTTTCAAATTATATTCAGTCATTACAAATGTTTTGTTAGAGGCGACAAGTATAGACCATGAAAATCCATCCGTTTCTAACAATGTCATCAATCTTGTCCATCTGACGATAATTTAAATTTGAGTTTGGGACTTTTGCTTGTGAATTAATGTCAAGGAGTTCACAAAATGCTGACAAAAGCTCTGAGCTAAAGCTTTAACTGCCTTTGCAGGGGTTGTGTTTTTGGCTTGGTTTCTTAGACTGTCAGAAGGATTATGGTAAAACTACTACTAAATAAAAAGGGTAAAAGCATCCTATTACATTTAGGATTGGATCGAAATCAAGAGGTGGAAACGTACAATTCAGTTTTGTTAAAGTTGGGTTATAGGCCCTTTGTGATTTATTCACAAGCTTTAGAATTCCTCACGCTTGAAGCAGCATTCACATGATAAGTGATTTGCTCTTTGCTCACCGCGAGGTTGGGCCCAGAGTTTTGCCGTAAATAACAGCCAGTTATGTTTCTATGGTTATCTCCTCTGCTAGCTTGTGCTGCTACATAGAGCTGTCATCTGATTGGTTTAGTGTCTAAAGGTCAGCAGTAACTAGGTCAAAGAAGAAATTATTTTAACTTAGAGTGCAGCGCTCAGTGACAATTTTAAGTGGTGTGCCAAAGAAGTGATTCTGCCAAGTCGGGCGGCACTGCTCTCCCCATAGAAACACAAAAGCAACAGGGCTAAATAAAGTATATCTTATCTTATCTTAAGAAGATCAATGGCTACTGCCATATTTGCAAAATGTGCCTCTTAACCTTGACAAGTGCATGTTTCAGCTTATCAATGAACAACAGGAGGGATCACAGACATAAGACCAGCTGTTAAATAAAGCTCTTCTGACCTTAGGTGTCATGTGGTTATATTAATTCACCCATTTATTAATTATATGTTTTAAATTTGATAACACCACTGTGTTTCGTATCCCCTAAACCTCCAGGGTGTACACAGTTTAATACTGGCAACTTCTAATTGTGGGAAATACGAAAACGTCTTATAAAGAGACGTGCCATAGACCATGTTGCGAAACACACAATAGCCAGCATGTGTAATTCCAGTTTTGGAAAGTCTGCCGTGGTTCCATTCCATTTCAAAGAGCTGTTTGACGCTCAGCGTAACCTTGTCGCACTGCCACTCCAACATCCAATCACAGGGCTTGATGACTAATCACGGGGTTTGTAAAGCAAGGCGATGTAGTCCCAAACGGTATCTGGGGAGTGTAGTGTCTTCGGAAACTGTAGTGTCTAAACTCGGAAAAAACTATTTGTTTCTCTGAATTGAAGGTTAAAAACACAAAAGCATTGTACACAATTTAAACCAATCAATATTGTGTAATTAACAAGGATAAACTGATGTTTTCTAGTGGATGAGTAATCATTTGACAGTGAGGGGAATATATCCGGTTTTATTATGAAAACTTCGAAACCGGAAAAACAGTTTTCACCCAGGCTAACTTTACATGGAAGCTGCATACACGTTATCCTGGCGAGACCTCAGATCATCTTCGTAATATCTATCAAACTATAAATCCTACACATCGACTGGATGTGGATTCTAAGAGTACAATATACACTTCTCGCCAGAAATCGAATCAAAAAGCATTTTAATGGCCAAACTATTCCACAATTTAGGATTTTCCAGAGAGGGTTATTTGTGAATAAACGTCCCTCCGGAGCGTTTGCAATGAACGGGCCGGGAGCATGTTGTTTCTTACACGACCACTAGAGCACCTCTAGTGGTCGTGTAAGAAACAACATACACTTTAAAACGTGTTTCTGGGTCGTAATAAGGGCATGAACAATCGGCCTATATGGTCGTTTTTGCAGAGGACAGGCTGCAATATGATGCACCCTCTGAGGATGAAGAGCATCTGCAACACAGTTAACGGCAAGTCATCCAATAGTTCACTCACAGAAATATTTGGCCTAATATAGAGGATTTAGGTATTTCAATTACATATAACATTTCCATCCATTTGGATTACATAGTTCTTACATAAATTGACTAATAAACTCTATGCATTGCAAATACATAATAACTATGTCTACAACCTTATTATCAATACATCCAATGTGTTTCAAATACATTAGAACCAGGTTTATGTATTTGATATAAATAAACGCCTATGCATTTTAAATTCATAAGATCCAGGTTTATGTATATAAAATAAATATAGCTTATTTGGTGCATTAATTTAATAATGCATAAAATGAGTTACTATAGTAACGTGTACTCCACTTTTTGTGGGTGTGTACTATGATTTCTTGATGCATTAAAATGTGAAACAAGGTGGCATGACACATTTTTTGTTAGTGCTGTTAGTGTGGGGAATGAGGTTATGTATTATGAAAGTAGATTATTACAAAAAAAGTATACATTTTATGCATTATTAAATTAATGCACCAATTAGATATTTATTTTATATACAGTACATACACCTGGATCTTATGAATTTAAAATGCATAGGCGTTTATTTATATTGAATACATAAGCCAGTTCTAATGTATTTGAAACACATTGGATGTATTGATAATAAGGTTGTAGACATAGTTATTATGTATTTGCAATGCATAGAGTTTATTAGTCAATTTATGTAAGAACTATGTTATCCAAATGGATGGACATTTTATATGCAATTGAAATACATAAATCCTCTATATTAGGGCCAAATATTTCTGTGAGTGTTGTCGAGACATTTCAGTCTTAACCGAAGTGGTGGGCCAACCAGCAAAGCAACATTACTATTCATAGAGACAAGCTGCTAGCATGGTAAAAAACATATAACTAAATAAAGGCAAACAGGTTTCCATCATGAGCGTTGACAGTTTGCTGATGGTGTTGGAGCTTCTGTAATATCTCCAGACTGTCACTTTAATCAAAGAGAGGTGAGAATCAAAGCACCGTTTCAGAAGGGGAAGTGATAAAAGGGCTTTCATAATCTTCAAAATGAAATCAATCTATAGCAAATATATTTGAAGAACAAGCTGTAAAAGAATGGCTTAGATGATAATAAAAATGTTGAAATACAAGCAGTTTGCCATAAAATTCAGAATGTGTCTTTAATTAAAGACGTGAAATGTTCACTGTCCCCTGTCATTTGTCCTTTTGTTCTATTTCCTACTCGATAATAAAACTATAATAATTTATTTGACCACTTTATGTTTGCTGTAATGAATGTCCTATTCTTGTTGTTCAGCCAACCCTCATTAAAGTAATTCTGGGACATTATACTTCCATTTTCTTGTACAATCAAAGTACCAAACCAGTGTAGTGAAAAGCTGCCAGGAGAAATTATTTGGATGCCAAATAGTTTCAGAGTGCATGCACACAACACTACATTTAGGAAAAATGTGATAAAAAGAAAATGAAGGGATTGTGTGGCTTGTGCACAGACCAAGGAGAAAATAATAGCCTTTTGTACCAAAGTCCTCATTAAAAAACAGTTGATTTCTAATTCTCGCTAAGTACAGTTTTTGGGAAATGGGCTGTGGAAAGGCAGTGTGAAGCTCATTGCTTCCCCGTTGAGAACAAACACACCCGTAGGCTCTGTCTCAGAGAGAACTATAATTCCAAGACAGACTCCAGTAATGTGACAGAGCAGAGTGTTACCACGGCTTCTCATTGTTACGATGATGTAATGGCTCAGTCTGTAGCTAAACAACTTTTATGTTAACACTGCCGCTTTTCAACTCTGTTTATAATGCGTCAAAGGAGAAACAGCCTGTTTTTGTCCTCTCCTTTGTTGGGAAGGTAGCTAGTGGATATTGCTCATGTTGGCCTTCTTAAGTTCTTAAAAGTCCTCCATGTTGTACATTTCGGACAGCGACATATCTCCCAAATGGCGAAAATACCAACAATGTAAAGCTGACTTTTAGTTATTTTAAAGTAAAACCCAATATGCAATTGAATCAGCTAATATAAAACACATACTTTGTATCATGTTGAACTCCTTACAAATAAAGATTACAAATACGACATACGAAATACAATGAAACTAAGTTTGGCTATTCAACTTTATTGGAATTATACAGATGAACAGTCTGAATGACAGAAAGGGTTTTTCATTCTTACGGATATTGCATTGATGTGAAACGTACAAGATATGAAAATGCATAGCAGGGCTTATTGGACATGTGAAGTTGGGTGATAATTCTCATTGGGTCAACTTTCAGATTGGTTGTCTAAAGGCCCGGACACACCAAGCCGATTTTGGCCGTCGATGGGCGTCAGGCCGACGATGAGCGTTGACACGCCCTACTCAGATTGGTTTGTCCCGCACCGTCGTGTCTTTTCAGCCGTGCCGACACCTTTTCGGGCGTCAAGGTTTTAACAAGATGTTGTACTGAAACACAGTTAAAGAGGAGGCAAGTATAACGTTTAAACAAAAAGCGAGCTTTTAAATAAATAAAGCTGATACAAAAGCAAGGCAAAACTAAAGTAAAGGCAAACTGAACAGGTGCAGACCGTGGGGCACGAGGAACAGGATCCAAAACACAGGCAGGACCTCTGGGAAAACAGACAGGAACACAAGGGGAGACATGCCTAAATAAAGACTAACCACAAAGACAAGACACAGCTGGGGAGGGGAGGCCAGACACAAAGGCACCAGGTGAACACAATCAGGTAATCAACCAGGAGGGAAAACACAGAGACAGGAAGTGAAAACAGCCATGAAAGAGGGAATGAACACTTTTCAAAATAAAACAGGAAACGTTAAACACAAAAATCTAGGATTCATGACATCTAATCTGTCAATCGATAAAACCCAACTATTTGGATCAAATAATGGTTAAAGTCATTTTTCATGTAAATACAGATTTCCAGCTTATCTCAGTTTCATGTAGTTTAACATATACATATCATCATGTTGGACTCTCAGGCAGTTGAGTTAGGTTAAGGGTTAGATATGTTACATGTAACAATAACATGTTACATACATATACATGTAACATGACTCGCCCCCTCTTACAACTAACCAAACACATTCTTCTTAATCTGGCGCTTTTTAAGCAGCAATATTTGCCATCTCCCCCTCTGCCTTATAACGCTGGTGCCATGCTTCCACACCACTGCTGCTTTTTGTCTCACCCCCACCACCCCAGCATCCACCTGTAGGCCCCAGGGGATAGTTATTTAATTATCACTCCTCGATGGTCTCTGTAAAAAGTATTTATGGGAAGTTATGACGCCAGACTCAATCTAAATGCTGCTGATAATAAACATTTCAAACGTGAGTTGTCTGACTGAATAGACAACTCCTTGGACTTTGAGAAACTGGAAAGGACATTTTCCCCTATTTTTCTCACATTTTATACAACAAACAATTCATGTCACTTACATTCGGTACTGTGGGCAATCTTGCTCTCCCCAGATCAGAAGGTCAACGCACTATCCCAATGAGCCACAGCCTCCCATACTATAACCCCAAAGGTAATCAGCAGATGAATCGATAGTAACACTAATCCTTAGTTGCAGTCCTAATTCAAACCATTAACAATGAACAACATATTGATTAGTGATCCTTAAGTGAAGTTAGTGGATCGTTCAATAGGAATCCTTAACAAAACACAAAAATAATATTTAACCAGGAGGTTAAATGTGCTGCATATGAATGAGCGCCCCTACCCTACATGAGCTTCTTCTTCTTCTTCCTCTTGGCCTTTTTTTCTGCTCTGCCCAGAAACAGCGAGGCTGTGCAGGAAGGTAGGATGTGTCACCATGAACCACATACAAGACTTCATGCAATATGGATAGTCAGTCGTAGGGGAAGCATGTTACATAAGGAGCCCCTGCTTATATAATTAGACAAGGATGAGGATGATTAGTGTGGGTGATTTGTGACTGGATGCATCTGAGTAGGTTTATGTCTTTTTTCTTCTTCTTTGTGTGCTTTTTAAAGTAAGTAAGCATCGACTTGTCTGCTCTGTGTGTGTGTGTGTGTGTGTGTGTGTGTGTGTGTGTGTGTGTGTGTGTGTGTGTGAAACGTGCCGCTGGAGATAAAGGGCTTCAAAGGCAGAGCTCTGCTAATGAGTGTAAACTGCTGTGACAGCCAAGGAGGGTTACCCCCTCTGTCTCTCCTCTCACTCCCTCTCCTCAATCAGCTCCACTTCCTCCTCCCCTCTTACACCCTCTGTTTCCATGGCTATTCACACTCTCTAAAATCCCTTCTCTATCTTTGGCCATCGCTCCCTCCTCATCTCTCTTTTACTCTCATGTTTTCCATTTCTGCCTCCTCCATCACCCTTACTCATTTCTCTGTGTTGACGCCAATTATCTCCTGTGAGTATAGGGGCAGAGAGGCAAGCCAGAAATGATCCCTCCATCTGTCCACATGTCCGGCTCTGCTTTTGCCAGCCTACAAATTAAATAATTATTTTAACATACTGAGTTATAATTATGAAATACTCTTCAACTATTTTTTTACTGCTTTAAAGTGGTGATGAACGATAGATACAGAGCCTGGAAATGGGAAATGTGTGTTGTTAAAAAATGTAAAAACCTTGGGTTATCGCTCAATCTGTCGACATGTACTGATCTGCTTTTGCCAGCCTACAAAATCAATCATTACTTGAACACACTGATTTATAATTAAGATTTCCCTTCAGCTTCTTTTACTGCTTTAAAGTGGATAACACGCGATAGATAATGGGCCCGAAGAAGCTGAAATGTATTAATTCTTCCGATTAGGGAATTACAGCTAAATTAAAGGTTGATAATGGAAAATGTATATTATATATATATATTATATTATTGTATGTATTACGTTGTATTTTGATAATTAAATTACAGTCAATGAAGGATTTGCAGACAATTCAAAGTTAAATTGCTCTCATTGACTACATTACATTTCATTTAGCTAACGAGCGGTCAAGCCTGAAGATACTCAGAATTGGTGGAATGATGGAAGTTCATTAATGGAAGTTAAAGTTAGTTATTTGTTTGTATTCGCCAAGGTGTCTTCGTCTTGGCCCAATGTAAGTCAATGGCAAAAAGTGTTTTTGGGCCCAATGACGCCCAGATTGACACAGAAGTTGTAGTATTACCGTTTGGTCTCTAGTAAACATTTACCAGAGAACAAAACATGTTGATGTTTCAGAAGAAAAAACACATGATCGCAGTTTGTAATACACGTTTCTGTTGATGCACTTTACCAGAAAAAAGTAAATGAACGTCAAACAGTCAGAATCCCAAGTCAGAAATGTTCTTTGTTTTTGTTGTGTTATCAGAGAAATGGAATATTAAATCATCCATTTTCTTTCTTTCCCTTATGGGCAGAGATGGGAGAAGTACTGCATTCAAAATGTTACTCAAGTAACACCCAAGTATGGGTTACTGTATCAACTAAATAGATTTGAATCTTGCATCCCTAGTTTAAAGGCTGCAGCAACATCGTCTTCTGCATAAATGGGTTACTTGGCTGCTATCATTACAGTGTAGATTTGTGGACTTTATGCTGACACGAAAAACTAAATCCAAAATAGAAAAAGCTTCAGAAGTATTATTTCTAGCTGCAGCTCAGCAACTCTTAATAGTGATGCATCTTTTCTCCTGCTATTCTGAAGATGAATTGTGGCCAAATGTTCCCCACTGCAAGAAAACAGTCTCAGGCTGTATGGGGTTATAAAAGTGACATAAATTGAATATTTGTCTCTCCCTTACTATGTTGTTTTTTGCAATCCTTATCGTCTCTGGCACATTGCGAGAGAAAGTAGAGGATTTAAGCTTCAAAAGTCTTACAGTCAGTATAAACTGCATTTAAGGAAGGGGATATCCAAACGAATAAGACACTGCAAGAGCCTGCGGAATGTAAGCAGTAATGGATGCTTACATTGAGAAATATGCTGGATTTTGGGTTTCTTCTAAGATATGTCATTCTTTAATTGTCAGGGGAGCTGATACTCACAAGACCTGTTTTTTACCTGTCTTATCTCTTGCAAGTGAAAAGACGAGGAGCAGAGGAGACAGAAAATAACCCGTTCTGCTCTGTCTTTTCGGTTTTGTTCTGCCAGAGGCTCTCAAGCTCTCCACGGGGATTTAAAAGCTGAACAGCTAGAGCTCGGTTGAATTCTTTTAAGACCTACTGCATAATAAGAACTGTAAATGCTTGTGTGTGTTTAAGCATTGTTATTCCCTTATCATCAGACACTGACCACTTGTATTTATATTCAAAGCTGTATTTTATAATAAAAGGTGAAACAAAGGTAAATATATTCTCAAATGAACGAAGCAAACCTTATTGTACAGCTTTGAAAATGTCGATATATGTAAAAGAAGACTTTTGTGATCTAGGGAGCCTAAGCCCACAGGAAGTGGGCCGGGCGTTATAGCGAATCCTCATAGTGACCAAATGGTGGTACTAAACTTATGGGTCAGTCCGTGATGCCATTTGGGCCCAAAAATACTTTCTCCCATTGACTTACATTAGGAAAGAGACATCTGTAAATCAGCAGAGTTTTTTTTTTAGGGTAAATCAACTTCCAGCCAGGACGCTTAAATAGCTTTCATTTAAACCATAATGGGCCTAAAAGTATTCCTAGGTCCCAAATTCTGAGTCCTTAGAGTTGTGAAATGCACTAAATGCTGCTTTTTTTTCGCAAATGTGCATGGATTCAAAAAATTGCCGAAAGATCCAGGTATATTTGTTCACTATAGTCAAGCCATTTTGGCTTCACACCCCACTGAATAAATGTTATAGGAATGAACAAGGCCCCACTTCCAACGCTGTATCCAGTTCTCTTTACATCCATGGGGGAGACACGTACTGTAACAGAGCACAAATTCACATTGTGCGTTACCATACAGTACTGTCTCCATTAAAGCCAATAGCCATCTGGATTGATCCTAGTCACTGCCATGACTGTGACACAAAATGGTTTCTTTTTTAAATGGGCCCACTGCAGTGCGTTGTGTTGCAAAAGTGTATTTTATGATATAGATTAGAATATAGAGAATATTCCTATTGTATGCAACATTTGTTAAGGTACAGGAGACAGCCAGCTGGGAGCTGAGCAGCACTATGCAGCAGAAGTGTACTGCCGGGCCTTTGTTATTATAAAACCACATCAATAATACAAGACCAGGCATAGTTTAGCTTCAAGTCAGTTGTTCTCAATACTCGTGCACTGAGTGTAAACACTTTTTATTAAAAAGAGTTTGTTTTTCCAATATCTTTCTCAGCTTTAATAAAACACCCAGCGGAAAGACACTGCAGGCGGAGTCTGCAGCTTTCTTTGTCAAAGTGAATCGTTTTTAGTTCACAGAGATAGACTCCACCAATCTTTGACAATGAAAGCCATCTCTTTAGTTATCATCAAAGGATTTTAGGTTTGTTTTAATTGTTTTATTATCCTAAAAAGACAAGAGGTCATATATCGGAATTTGATATGACACTACTGCAAGTTGTTAAGTTTGAGCGTGATGAGATTGATCATTTTCTGACACAAATTCAAAAATAATGAAATCTTAAAGGAGAATCCCACCAGTTTTGAAAATCCAAATTACTTTACGGGTCATGAGCATAACTGCAAAGCCAGAAAATTATGACATTGCCTTTTTTATCTCTGTTTTAACTTGGAGCATTATATATAGAGAAAGCCTATGTTATATATCAGGGGAATTAAGTTTAACATGTCTCAGGAGGTTGCACTTTGGTACATAATGAGCCACAATGAGCTCCCTCCATTGTTTCATATCCTTGCCGGTCCAGTCAGCCCAAACTTAAGGATGCTTAATGCTGCCTAATTACTGCAACAATGCTCCTTCTTTTATTGTCTATTCTAAACCTTCTTAAATCAGGAGTCCCCACATATACTTGGTTTTACAAAATTGTCAAATACAGAACATGGTCAGTGCATACAGTATATGTCTGAAGAGAACTGGATACAGCGTTGGAGGCAATGCCACGTTGATTCCTATGGAATTTGCTCAGTGGCGTATGAAGTCAAAATGGCCTGACTCACGAGAACAAACATACCTGGATCATCCGGGGACTACAGAGCATGCGCACTTGCGTTTTCCTTAAGCCCCGCCTCCAAGTTGTTGCATCTCGTCTTGGATCGGTCAAATGAGAAGAGGAAAAATAACAGCAGATTCTGATTCAAACACATTTTATAACTTTTAGGACAATTATCCTCTGATTTCCGTCTCTTTCCGTTTGTAAGTCAATGGGAAAAAGTATTTTTGGGCCCAAAGGCGTCACAGCTGACACATACTGTAGGTGTAGTACCATGGTTTTATTGCTCCATTGCTTTAACACTCAACTCACCTCCTGATGGCTTGGGTCAGTAGCCCTCTGTGTCTGTTACCTTCAGCTGAATGACATGCACTGGGCCTTCAACTCACTCCAATATAAACCATTCTGCAAGGATTTACTGACATGAGTAACCGGATTGATACATTGGTTGGAGAATAGGATGATTCATGGCTCATACAAACAGAGATCTTTGACCCAGGAGACCGCTGATCTTCTTCTTGTTATGCATCTTAAGTTATTAACAAGTTGCAGTATATTTATGTCACATGCATACTTATTCTAACTGAATTCACAATGTTTTCCTAAATTCAACTAAATACGATAATTTGCTTAACTGTATCAAGTAGTTTTGTAATCATGCCTAAAAACGAAGTACACATAAAAGGAAAGTTTGTTTATAAAGAAACTACAGGTGAAAACTGACTTAGAGGGTTACCAAGGGCATAACATTTTGAAGTGAACGATGTCTGAATTGTCTAACACAATGCTTTCTCAGATATCTATTGTGCCTCAATCCTTTTCAATAACCTTTCCATAGACTTTTTGGTGTTAATAGTATGGATGGATCATTGGAGATGTTGAAATGTTTCACAGTCGGGAATAGACACTCTTCTCGCTAAGAAGGCTCTCTAAATAAGTCACAATCTCACAAACGGCTCATTGTTTATAACATCTTGTACAGGAGGAAGTCTATGAATGTATTTTTGGTTACAATTTCAGCATTATCAGTTTTACCGCCTCTTACAAGCCCCTCAATTTCAAGTTTCTTAATGTGCTACTCAGTATCCTAAATTGCTGGAGTGGCCTGCTTTCCGGAAAAAAGTTATTTACACTGGAAACTTACCCTACATTTAAGAATTAATAATTATATGTGTTAAATTAAAATTAAAAATATGAAATTATTTATAACATTTTCAACAAAACTGAAGGTAACAAAAGCCAGTTTCCTGGCATTTTCTTCATATTTCTTCCTTTGATCTATAATGAGGCAGATGACGCATACATTGTAGCATAAAGTGAGGAAAATCGAAGGATGAGGATGCAAATAGGATGGAGAGCAGGATGAGACAGGGATGAAGGGAGGGAGGGATGAGGAGTGACAGCAGTGAGGGACAGTCATCAGGGAAGATTCATCCCCCACCGAGAAACACCATTCACTCTCTAATCTGTTGCCTGCAGCTCCGCGGCTGCCACAGCCAAATGTAAGAGCCTGTCAAGTCTGTGGCAGCAGCAGTTGGATCTTAATTGAGTGAGGCCTCCCAGTCGAGTCCATGTAGGAGGCTTGGGACCACCCACCCTGATGTCTATGTGGAAAGACTAAGCCTTCATCTCACAGGTCTTAAAATGCCAATTGAGACTTGCATTCTACTCTTGACACATTTTCCTAAGGCTGGGTAGCCAATCAGTGGTAACATTTTGAACATTGTTCCCAACTTAAATAAATCAGAGCCCTGGTTTTCTGAATTTGCAATCCTATCAACTGCAATTCCCCAGGTAATACCCTTTTAAGGATGCAGGGGGACCGGCAGCAGCACTCAGCTCTAGTCCCAGCACTGCAACCGCAACAAGCCACCAATCAATAAGCGGCTATATATCGCCGTTTTTGATGGAGAAATTCCAGACAGGCTTTTTTCCAAGGTCTCTTCTCCTCAGACATCCAGTGGTTGGTTGTCTAGTGAAACAGCAGCAGGCAGATTCCATACACAGGGGACAGTGTGATTGTAATGCTTTTAGGGTTTAATGCTTTCAGTGTATTTATAGATCTCTGAGGGATGCAGAGTGCTCTCTTTCTCTCTCTCTTCGCCTCGCTTGCCAACTCCCATCTTGGTGTCGTGTTTACAGATTTTCATCACATTTTATCGGGAGAAACCAGAAACAGGTAGCCTACCACAGGCTGCTGTCCAAACATGAATTAAGCCTCCATGTGGATGTTACCGATCTGATAATTCATTCTTAGGTTTCACGCTACTTCGGTGTTGTATTCACTCAAATGTTAAGTTCGATTCACATTTTGCGTTATAGTATCAAGAGATATTGTGATGTGGTGTTGTGCTGGCAGTTCTTCCAGAGCCTGTTTATACTTGTTAGATAGATACACAGGTTTTACTATACTGCATTTTATGATTGTTGGTTTGTAACTTCAATATTTTTTTTGTTGGAGTTTAACTTGCAACATTTTTCAAGGGGAAAGTGATTCTAAAAGACTAACTTTGAAACAGCTGGATATAATAATAATAATAATAATAATAATAATAATAATGGGTTTCATTTATAAAGCACTTCATATTTGATTTCAAATCCCGAAGTGCTACAAGCAGTGGGCATGAACAGTATAAAAACAATACACAACACGGTAGAATTAATACCGATATCATTTGGTGAACATTAATCCTCGACAAGTGGAGATATTTCCAGCTTGAGCCACAATGGACTTAAATGATACTGAAACATACTATAGTAGGCTGTTCAGTATTATTTAGTCATTTGGCCTGTCCTTGGGAATCAAAGAGAGCAGCTTCTTTCCAGACTTGCCACATTACAGTAATATTTATTTGTCATTCAAGAGTATATCCCAGAAAAGCTGGAATCGACAGCAGGCTCACAAGACCATCATGCAAAAGAGCCCCAAGACGATTTTGGTGCTCCTCAAATGCGGTAATGTTTCGTTGTTGGGGAAACAAATTAGAGCTTGGTAGGTGGCCTCAAGAATGTGGATGTCATCTTCATCTATCTTTATACGAGCAAGCTATCTATAGCTACATTTGGGGATGTCGCCTTCAGACATAGCTAGCTAGTAGATAGTAGCTGTCATTGCTAGCTATGTAGCTAAATCTCCAGATTTGTCGTATTTTTTTCAAAAAACAATCCATTGTTGTACAGGTTTTGCAGGATAACTTTGAGAATAACTATTAAATGGGTATATTTAAAAAATTAAAAAAACGGGAGATTTCTTAATTCTTTTCACTCGTTATTTTTAGAAAATGCTAGCTATTTAACACAACACAACTGATGAAGTGCCAATAGGCCAACCCACACAAACTGTTAATATTTACAACTACTTAAAAAAGGTATGCCAGGCTACATCTCCCCTCAATATGAGCAATTTGAGGATCAAGTGCCATTGATAAACTATAAGTTATAAAATGCAAGGATCAGCTCTTGTTTGTAGCTAAACATTGCCTGTCAGTCACTTTTAAACAATCAGTCTTTTGCACTCTTTTGATTGACAATGCAACTGTGAACCCTGTCAGCCAATTGTTGGTACGGTGGCCCTGAAGTGCAAGTCAAAACAACATTTCACAAAACACTTCAACATTTCATAAAACACAATGACATTTCAAAAAACACAACAGCATTTCACAAAACGCTTCAGCATTTCGCAAAAACGCTACAGCATTTCACAAAACGTTACAACATTTCACAAAAACGCTACAGCATTTCACAAAACGTTACAGCATTTCACAAAACGCTATAGCATTACACAAAACGCTACAGCATTTCCCAAAACGCTACAGCATTACACAAAACGCTACAGCATTTCCCAAAACGCTACAGCATTACACAAAACGCTACAGCATTTCACAAAACACCACAGCATTTCACAAAACACTTAAACATTTCAACTTTTACGGAAAGGGTATTCCTTTAGGGAGAATACTTATTGTTTGTGATTGGACAGAGCCAGCCAGAGAAGCACTGCTGTGATTGGTTGTTTTAGCTGCCAGTCAAGAAATGACGCTTCGTGATTGGTCAGCACCCAACAGCGCAACATGTCCCAAAACATCAGCTGTTAGCTGTTAGCACACAGAGCTCACAGCTCCTCATATCTGTTCAGAAACTGGACAAAAGTTAAACATGTACAAACCACAGACCGTCGTGGCGAATACAGTCGCTGCTTTATTTATGTCTGTATGCCGTTGTTTTGAGTTTGGACGGAGCAGCTACAGGTTAGTTTAGCCTGATCGATCCG
>CALSBZ010046932.1:6815399-6835826 GCA_943591055.1 Gobionotothen gibberifrons
CCATCCATCCATCCATCCATCCATCCATCCATCCATCCATCCATCCACCCGTCCTATATCCATTTATTTGTCTCTCCCACTATGCTAGGGGCCCTCTGGGAGCCTGAATCATCTGCTCGCCACCTGCTCCTCCACCCATAGAGGTGGAAAAATCCTGGCCAAGTCCCAGATTAATTCCCGTTTGGAGATATGAAAATGCTATAAGACAATAACTCAAATCAGTGTCCCCTTCCTGCGTTTTGGAGACTTCACTGTCATTTCAGAGGTATCTCCCTAGAGAGAATATGCACACAAACACATGTAAAGATTTACTTTACCAGTTGACAGGCTCTGTTTTTTTTTTTTATCTTACTGGGTTCCAACTTGTGATTTGCATGCAAATTGTAATTTAACAAATGAGAGAGCTTGCATAGAAATTAAATATTTGGCTGTAGCTGCATCACATATATAGAGTGGTGTAATCGTTTGGACATTTAACCCCAAAACCATGAAACATGACTCATCTACCCAAAGGACTAAATAGCATTTATGAACATGGTTTTAAGAGGCAAACACACCTTCTGTTGTGCCAAGCAGGGGCATTTCCTGGACCTGGAAACATTCGGGGCTTAGCCCACAGTTCATTAAGGTACATTAAGGTACATTAAGGTACCGGGTGCGACAGTGGACATTTCTACTGCAACACTCCCCACACGCACATACACAGTACACCTGTGACTGTTACAATGAAGGCTCGATAATCAGCTCACAGCATAGGTGTAAGCAGGGGTAAAGTGCTATTTAGGGGGCAGACCTAACCTCCTCTTTGGGGGGTCCGGGGGCACGCTCCCCCGGGAAGATTTTATTTTAAATATTGAAGTTAAAAGCATCAATGTGGTGCACTTTGAGATATGGATACATCTTTCAACACCCATATGAAACAGAACTATAAACAGATTTTCTTTTTCTTTATGGATATTTTACAAATCACTCCCCTGTGACTGTGTACTGTAAGGTAGCTTCTAGCTTCATGTCGAACACTGACAGTAATGCTACGTTCAGACCGGACGCGATGCAGCGTTTGGGGGCGGCGCGATTACATGTAAAGTCAATGCAGAGACGCGATCAGAGGCGAATTCGCTCCGACGGCGCGCATGAAGCGGTGGACGTGGCGCGAATCACGCGATTGAGGCGATTGAAGGGGGCCGCGTCAAACGCGAGAGTTCAATTTTTTCAACTCGAGCGTCAAATTCACGTGACGCGTTCTCGCGGAAGCCAATCAGTGGTGAGGATCTCAGCCTGCCGTTACTGACGTTCAACCAGAAAACATCAGCCATTAGCTGTTAGCAGTTAGCACACAGAGATCACAGCTCCTCATATCCGTTCAGAAACTGTACAAAAGTTAAACAAGTACAAACCACAGACTGTTTGTGTCATGGCGAATACAGTCGCTGGTTTATTTATGTCTGTAGGCCGTTGTTATGAGTGTGGAGTGAGCATATACAACGTTAGCTTAGCCTGGTCGACCCAATCTCCATTCAGCAAAACAAGCATTTTAACCTCTTAAGCCCTACGGTCCCCCCAGTGGACCCCCCGCCACATTTTGTTTTTCGAGACTATGTCTCAGGGCTTCTTAACATTTATGAAACTATTAATGTGTAGCACCAGATTAACGGGAAGAATCTCAGCTAACTGAATATGTGACCCGCTCTATCGAAATCAGTCGGAAGTCGCAACGGCTCATTTCAAAATAAACGTGGATTTGCGTAAAAAACTATTTTTTCGGGGTTCTGGTGTTTTGTTTGATTTTAAATAAACAAAGTCTTGGCTTTCAGAATATGAAACTTTTATTTCCAAAATCACACGATAAATACATTTTTGAAGCTTGTAAAGGGAAGAAGACGGCTCCCCTTCGCCACTCTGCTCTTCCGCAGCGCCGCCCCCCCTCCCTCCGGCTGAAATTATGAATGTAAGGTGTATATTAATCATAGATAACACGGCAGGGTCCGTTAAAGTTTGTTTTCATCTGATTTAAATTAAACAAAGGCTTGGCTTTCAGAATATTAAACTTGTTTCGGCAAATTCCGATGATAAATACAACTTTGAAAGCTTGTAACGGCATAATTACAAGCGGAGAACGGAGTAACTTGGCGTCACAGCAGGCAAAACAACAGCCGTGTTTCTCGTGAGTGTTTCCCCGGGAAAAAAACCCAATACACATGAATGCAACATTACACAACCACACACACACGTATACACACACACACTCGCGAGCCTCCCCCAGACCAGTAATCCAAACGAAAATATCTTCCCTCCGTAGTATTTTTATCATTTGCTCCGCTAATAATCAGTCAGATCGATGGATTCCAGAGAAGAGGAAACTTTAAAGGCTTTTTTCTCAAAATGATGACTCGGTGATAGTCATTATATAATGTGACATATTTTGCTTAATATTTGGAGTACAAAAACAATCCTGATATCATTAGAAAGCTAGGAATCTCCTCATTCCAGCAGTGTATACAACTCAAAATGTGTCTTCGGGTCAATGCGACTGATTTCGATGGAGCAGGTCACATATATGAACCATTTTTACCACAACAAAACACAAGGGTAATACCAAGCCTCTGAATTAAGATGAAAAACATGAAAAACAGGCTCAGGGCTTAAGATTAAAGGTTTTTCGCCTGCCGTCTGTCTGCAGACTTGTCAAGCATTAATTCATGGTTTTTACTAACCGGTATCAGTATGTTGTTACGTCGGCATAATTTAGAAACGTGTATTACAATTTAATCACGGTAAAATATGTTCATTTTATTGTAGTTGTAGCTCCCGAGCCAGCGCGTCTTGTTTGAATGATGCGAGTAAACACAGCTGGCAGCCGCGGCGACTAGATTAGACTAGAGCGATGCGATAGGAGCGTTTAGAGCGAAGCGAATATTCGCATCGCGTCCGGTGTGAACGTAGCATTAGTCAACATTTTCCAGAGGATTTTTTTAAATCACCAGGTAACGCTAAAAAACATAACATTTATATTGTATGACAAAGTGTTAATTTAATATCTCTGGCTAGCTATAACTACTTGCTAACGGTTTAGCTTACCCGCGCGATTCAAAGTAACGTCAACAACGTAGCTGTAATTTATGCTTTGCTTACATGTTCGCATAACTTGGAAGTTTACTGACATTTACAGCGACGCGCCTGGTGCCAAGCTTTCTTTAGACTCACTATTATTTTGTTTGGAATTTTGCTCTTTGATTTCTATTCATGAGTAGTTTCTAGGGATGCTCCGATCGATAGGCCGGCGATCGATATCGGCCGATACTCACTCTCTGCCGATTGATCGGTGCTCTCTAAAAATGCAGATCACGAGAGCCGATCGCATGACGTAAAATGATGATGTAAAATGATGACGTAAAATGATGACGTAAAATACATGACACTTTTCTCTGTGCGCGGCAAAGCAAGCTCGCCAAAATGGCTTCACCGGTCTGGCAGTATGTTAAGGTGTCCGAAAAAGACAGTAAAATAGCGGTATGCAACGTGTGTGTAGCAGAAATCCTGCAGCTCCGCCCACTGTGACGGACCGGTGAGCGGAGCAAAACACACACTAACAAGAGTTAGACCTAACACACTTAGCTATTTTATCTACCTCTGGAACAAGCTAAACTAGTTAAACATATATTTATTCTTCACTGTCGGGTCACTCATTACTGGATCAGTGAGCTGCATGAGATACTGACGGGCTGTCAGGAGAGAGAGAGAGGGGGAGAGAGGAAAAGAGAGAGAGGAAAAGAGAGAGAGAGAGGAAAAGAGAGAGAGAGGAAAAGAGAGCGCTTCCGCTAATTTCTCCCGTGTAAAAACTTGAAAAATGTAGCCTACTTCATTTGAATGTAATAATTATGTTGTTTGTGGTTTGTGGAAGCGCCAGTGAATGAGCCCCATTAACTGAGTTTTAAACATCACTTTAAATGGAAGATCCCCATAGGCCCCGCCCACTCGATCAGATCGGCGATCGATATCGGCCGATACTGATTCCGGCCATTGGCCCCAAAATTGGCGAACGGAGCATCACTACTAATTTATATTCATGACTGAAGTCCTACACATAACTGCATAAATATAGTGAATCTACTTTGTCTGTCAAACGCAGAATGAGACAATGAGTCCTGCTTGTCTTTCCCTGGTACAACACTGGAGCAAAGATTTACCGTATCTGTTTATTCTGTCAACCATTTGCATTTCAGTTTAGACATTTACTCCATCAACGGCTTATCCCCCGCTACTGCTGTTTCCCAGTTTAGAGATTTGGGGCTGTTTGTCAGCTTTGGAAAATAACTGATGTGTGCAGGAGTTTAGCAGGAAGCTTTTTAAACTCTTCAACTTGAGCAATAGTTAAAAATAAATCATATCAACATTACGGAGTTAAAGGACAGTTCCACTGAAATAAGAAACTCAAGAATGTTTTACATTAGTTGTATGTTTTTTAATGTTATCAACTCCTGTCTTCTGCAGATGTAAATGGTATCAACCAAAGCACGGCTCTCCAGGGAATGAATGGCTAAATATCTGTTTTATATATCATTCAAAAATCTTCTTTGGTGAAAATCTTGGCAAACTAATTTGGATAGGGTTGATGGATTATGTAAAACACGAACCATGATCCAACCATGACCCTTTAGCCTCTCTTTTATGTCATTACCTGGCATCGCTCTAGTGGTGCTCAAGGCATTCAGTGGTCTAAATATAATAATAATTTAAATAAATCACTCCTAGCATTTGTATTCACAGCAGAGCAATGTGTCTTTTTCTACAAATCTGCTAATTCCAATTGATTGAAAAACAAAGCAATCTCATTCTGCTTTCAAATAATCTTTTTGACATTTAGAGAACTTTAAATTTGCATTCCTGTCAAGAGTTAGATGAGAATATCTATTCCACTCATTTCTGCATCATGCTGCATTCATGTCATCTTGTTCAGTCATCATTTTGAGAGGGGAATTTCCGACAGTACTAAATTACTAATTCTAGAGGCTGGAAGATGTTAGTTAAGCTATCATGAAGACTGGAAGCTATAGGAACCAGCTAGCTAGCTTGAAAAAACAACAAACAGCTATCTTAAGCCACAGTATTTTGTTTTGGTTCATACATTCCCCCAAAAATGTAATAATAAGCTGACTTATATACCTTAAGAATGTAGAGGTTCTGCTAATAATTTTTCTTTGATATTGCCCTGCTCCCAGTTTTTATAGGCTTAGCTAATTGCCTCTTGGCTTTAGCTTCGTATGTACAGCACAAACATGAGAATGCCGTATAACTTCGCATCTAACTCTCAGGAAGAAGTACACTGAGCGTATTTCCTTTCAAAGAGACTCTTTCAGTGCGTGTCGCAGATTCATGAAGGGGTGGCTTAATATAGCCACGCTGCCAGCAGACGCCGTCCCAGAGGAGATCTACTGTTTTTACTCTAAGCATGCAATGTAATGCACTATTTATGAATGTTCATGTCAAATTTATTGTGGATTTATTTTTTCGTACAGGGATATGTGCATTCACATGAGTGTAGAAAATCCACACTGGTGCTTCTGAGTGAGTGTTGCTGAGTGTGCTTTCGCTCCAGATGGTGCGTAAGCCCATGTTGCTCCCACTGTTATCAATGCAAGCTGGAGTTATGCAGACGCACTTAAATTCTGCAAACAACCCTTAATTCTTTATTTAGATATTAATTAGTTTCCCTGTTACTTGATGAAGCCCTGTTATTTCCCCAGACACCACGCATTTTTATAACTGGGGCATCTTCCGATTCATGCTGCAGAAGAGCATGTCGATGTACTGTAGATTAGAAGACTTGATTACATGATTAAAACAAGTTCATTAACTGAGACCACTGCAGTGTGCTTCACGAGGAACATGATCATTAGCTAGCAGTTAAAACACAAATAAATGTGCTTCATACCGTTATGTCTGTTTTAAATATCAGACCCTGCATTATATTATAGTCTTTGATTATGATAAAAGATTAATATTCTTGGAAACACTGTCTAGTCTTTAAATTATACAATTTACAGCATTCTTTTTTGGTAAACTGTTTGAATCCCACAGCTGGGTCCGGAAAATCATTAAGATCTGGGTGATCTTCCTGCAATTGCAAATAATTAATTTACTCAAGAGGCATTTGGAAGAATACTATGGAACCATGTGCTAAAACATATTAATGAATGTGTGACTAGAAACATCATCAATCAGAGAACATCAATGTCTTTGTCTTTGCAGCAATTATATTTTAAACCTCATGTTCACTTGACATCCATTGTTGTTCACTTTCATTCCTGGATGATACAAGTGGCTGACTTGATTACTGTAGGGCTGCATCTAACCATTTTCTTTGATTCATCTACTACGTTTTATTTCAAATTCGGCATGTAAAATATCAGAAAGTAATGAACCGTATCAATGTACCTAAGGCAGTGGTTCTCAAACCTTTTCTGTCAGGCCCCCCCCTTTGGAGAAAAAAAAAAGTCGGGCCCCCCCAACAAAAATAGTCACGTAATGGGCCAAGTTAACATTTATTAAAATGCATATATGAACGTGAGCATTCCTTTCAAAAAAATAAACAAATCACTTTGCTAGAACAGTGATAATAAAACAATGCTCCAAAAGTCTGTGTGGTCAAAAAAATAAATACATAATACAATTATGCAATCCCTTTACTAGAACAATAAGTTATAATACTTTGCCACTTTGCAATCTGTGCAAAAAAATGAAAAGAAAGAAAATGCTGATATTTGCAATGAGCCTGTTTTGCACTGCACATTTCTTCAAAATGGGGTTGCAGGCTCAGTGGCGGCGCCAGTGATTTCTTTTGGGGGTGCTGTGGGGTAGCTTGACGTTTCATAGAGGGTGCTCAAACATTTAGGGTTTCCCATTAATGTACCGGTCGCTACAGTGGAATTTTCTACTGCAACAACCCCCACGCAAATACACAGTGTACCCGCGACTGTTACAATGAAGGCTCGATAATCAGCTCACGCCACGGCATATAGGTGTAAGCAGGGGTAAAGTGCTATTTTTATAAGTGAGGAGTGGAGCCGAGCTTGAATGAAACACAGAGACCCAGACGTACTGTACTGTACTGTATCATATTATTTTCGAATCAATACTTTTTTTTAAAACAATTTTTCCTCCTGGTCTCTCCCTGTCATGCCTCTGCGCCCCCCAGGGGGGGCACGCCCCCCACTTTGAGAATCACTGGCCTAAGGTGACTTGCTCAGATATTTAAATATTGAAAAACAACTCTTTTAATTTGTAAAATACTGTTCGATAACAAAAACAATGTAGACGATGGGTTTGTTGTGTCTTATTTTGGCTTCTGGAGTCCTAAACAGACGAAAGAATTGCATTACTTTACTCCCACTTGCTTTTGGATTCAAGAACCAAAACAAAGCTGCGTTGGCTGAGTCCCCTGATCATCTCGCTCCATTTAGTGGTTAACATTCATATATTATCCTCTTCAGATTCCTTTTTGCCTCAATTCAACTGACTCCTGTGATACCCTTGTTGTTGACAACCGAAATGGGTGAATACTAATTGTATTGTATTGTCTCATTGTCTCTCTCTGCATTTCTTCGACACGTGTGGTGCAGTGGGTTGTGCGTAGGTGTTCAGATCAGGGGGTCACAGGTTCAAACCCCACTGCAGTCAGCATGTCGTTGTGTCCCTGGGCAAGACACTTCATCCCAAATTGCTCCTGTGGGGATTGCCCACAGTACTGAGTATGTAAGTCACTTTGGATCAAAGCGTCTAACAAGTGACATGTAATAATGTAATGTAATGTCTTCCTCCCAGTGCACTCCCATCATCGGCCATGGATTTGTGTTGGACAAGTACAAGTGCCAGTGCAGGAGAGGATTCTACCATCCAAGCAGAGTGGCGCTCAATGGCTTCAAAAGTAGGTTTCAAATCCCTTTGTGATATAAAAAAATACAAACTGCAGCGAACTGTCAGATCAAAACTTTGCATTTTTCAAAAGTAAAGCTTTTGAGATTTAGGAGAAGAAAATAAAACACATATCTTTTCAGCTGAGAGCCACACATCTTGTTTGATAATCTTCTTTTCTCTTTGTATGGGTATCCTGGGGCCTGTGAGGTTATGAAGCCTCAAATTTCAGTCAAAGGATTTTGACAGCTCTTATTGTGGAAATGTCTACTATGTATTTTTTCTGCGTTCTAGTGGGAGCCACAGGTGGATTCTGAAAAACAAACCTGTTGGATAATAAGATGTCAGTGTGGAAAGAGAACACAAGTTTGTGGATAAACTAGAACAAAGGATAAGTCACAGTTTAATGAACTGAATTTGAGCCCCACAGTCTTAGCTTACTGTTGCTACGCCTATCAAGCTTTCCCTTTGTACACGGCATAAAATGCCAGATTGACCGTTTAAAATGTTTTGTTATTTTTTAAACAAGACTATTTGATTTCACCCAGAAGTACACAATTTCAGAGTATGTCAAATGAATATGCAAATGTCCCTGCCAGAAATGTCAGCTATACTAGCTAGCATAACTAGTATGCACACTCTAAAAACGAATTCAGGCGACCTTTCAACTCCACTTAATTAAATGCATGGTTGCAAGATAAAAATGTGAGTTAATTGATTTAGATAAACATTTGAAGTTGCAAACATTAATTTATAAGTTGTGTTGACGTAATAATGTTGGTAATTACATCAACTTAATATTGTGTGTAATTTGAACTCTAATTTCTGCGTTAATTGACTTAAAACTAAATTCAAGTTGTAGTAAGTAATGCAATTGGCTTGGTTCCGACAGTTAAGACAAATAGAAATATACAAAGGACATTTTTAGGTGAGTGTCATCTTTTGTCATTCAAATACAGTAGATAGCCTTGTAGTTGCACTGTACTGTATAGGCAAATTGCTATTTGACCAAAATTAGCAGCCTTTGAACTGTGAATAGTTCTGTGAGAGGGTACAAAGTAGTCGAGGCTATTGTGAGAGTAAAAATACTTTGGTTACTATTGTGATATCGCTTTTTATTAAAAATGAATTTCGGTGAAGCAGATCAAGGACATGCTTCTTGAGGTTGGATCGTTATTTAGAGTTGTCATTGAAATGCAAGTTGTTGGCAGTCACCCATTCAGAACATATTAATTTAGGTCATTTCTCTTTTTTTCCTTTTTCAAAAATAGCACAATACAATTGAAGTATGCAGAGAACTAATAGCCATCCGCTGCCTTGTCGTGTACCTCGGAGAAAAGGAAGAGGACCTTTTCAAGGAGTTTAGCGACGTAATAAAAAATCTTGAAATAAAATAAAATCCATGGGCACAGAGCACTGCTCTCTGTCAGTTACATTTTGAAGCATATTGCACTTTTGGCCACACCCCAATCAATAATATCTTAGCAACGTTCAGCATGGATAGGTGTTGACAGCAATGGCATGGGAAAAGGATTGTGTAACATTTGAAAAGTGGCTTCTGCTCTTCACTTAACCAGTTAAAATATTGTATGGAACCTGCAAAAAAGATGAGAAGGTACACTAAAACTTGCACGGTTGTGATTGACAAAATCTGTCCACATGCATTTAAAGTTTAAACACTAGGCAAAGTACTCAAAACCACCTCTGTGTGTCTTCAGGACCACATTGCCATGACGACACACAGACTCAATAGGTGAAAACAATACCAGCGTTGCTTTAGCAGCTGGTAATAATGGCTCTGAATTAACGAAGAGTGACAGTTTAAAAAGTATGCAATTACCTAATTCATTATCTCTTATGCGCTAAACTATTATTTAATGTGCTTCAAAAGGACATGAATATCGCCTTCATCAGTGACCGGTCCACCCCAGGATCTGACCATACGATGGCAACCATCGTGGTCGAGGGAAACAAATGAATGAGCAAGCATTCTGCGTTAAATGTGTTCATAAATATCTGGTTTTAAATATGCAAAGGCCTCTAACTTCGTTGTGAGGGCAGCATTTATTTGCTGTGTCCCCATTTCCCATGGTAATATGGCTAATGTGTTTATTTATTATTTGTGGGGCAATTTAAATTTGTGTTATTTTTTTTTTTTTCAAGATTTAAATGAAGCTCAGCGCAAGTTCTTTCAGGAAGACTGGGGTTGCAGTCGAATAGTTTTAAAATCAGCTCCTAAGTTCTAACCCTATCGTCTATTCCTTGACCTCTGAGTGAAACGTCACGGGGTTAAGGGATAGTGCATAGGAGAATTCAAAAGGATTTAGGAGAAGAAACTGTGGTGCTTTAGAGAATCCGACTGCACTTTCACTATCCGACGTGTTTACTGTATGATGCGCCAGCGGACGTCCTTTTGTGCGTCTGCTGCTGTGGGGAAACCATGGAAACCACAGTTTTCTATACAGCGGACTACAACATGGATGTTTAATAAGAACGAGGGACTACTGTAAACTCATCTAGAGACTCTGCACCGTGCTCTGAGGCTGTTATTTTATGCTTTATGAACGTGGACAACAGAGAAACATATTCTTCATGACCAAAGTTGGAATTGAAATAAAAAAGGAAAGTGAAACTTATGCTCGTCACCCTCTCCCTCCGGTCCACATTAATACAAATGATCCCAATAGCCTACGTATGATTGTATGAAAAGATCTTAAAATAAATACAAATGTATTTATTATAAACGTTAGTCCTTAACATCTATCACTGTGTATATCACCATTCAAACATCTTTTAAAAGTTGAACAAAACCCACACAGCTCTGTGAAATGTTGACTTTATTTGATAATATTTCTCTTTTTGATTATAATACTGATGAACGTTAAAAACAAAGCACTTTGGCAACTTACCACATACGTTTTAAAAAGCTTAATAAGCACCGTAACTTTCATGATATCATTTCTCCGTCATAATCGTTTGTTTCCGTGAACGGCCGACTGTTGTGTGACGGCAAATGCTGCGGCTGCAAGGCATTGTGGGGCAGCATTTTCTCCTCTCCTTTCGGTTAGGAAGGTCCAGTGGTTCCTAAGCTAAAGGAGGTTATAAAGGAAGTTTGAAACCTCCTTTCCTATCATGTAGACGAATTCGAACAGCACTTATCATGGCTGCTACTGAGGTACTTCCGGGTCATTTCACTCCGTTAGGAAGGTTCCTAAGCAAAATAGACTATTCGACTGCAACCTAGGTGTGTATACATTCACTCCGCAGCTGCATATAATCTGCTCATCACAGGCGTTCTCTTTAACCTATTACATTTCACCTCATTTTCCAGCAGCCAATCAACGTGCTGCAGCCAAACTATAAAATGGTTCTCCTCTCTCCTGCAGTTTTGCCTAATATGTTTGTTGTGGAATCAATTAATTTCTTTCTTTAAAGGCAAAAACATGAAAAAGCTAAGAAAATTAAATATTGAATACAATATATTTGGAGCAACTTAAAGGAGCAGTAGGTAAGTTTGAGAAACCGCTGGAAAAATTCCAAAGTACACAAACCGAAAAGAATCCGCCCCTTCCTTCAGACTTCCTACAGAGCACCTCCTCCAACACACAAAACTAAAAATAATTGGTCGTAGTTTTTACAGTATTACGGCTCAAAGCACTTTATAATATATTATATATTATATATTAAGAGCATTCCATGGAATATAACAAAAAGTGTATCTCGAGCCGGTTTCTCAAACTTACCTACCCCTCCTTTAATTTATAAATGATTGTCAACTTAAAAACGTGAGTTCACAATGATGGTAATTAAGTACATACAACTTAAAATTATTTTTAAATCATACGGTAAAACAAGTCGGAACAACTTAATTTTTGGAGTAATCAACTTAAAAACTTGTATCCTGAATGAGGGTAATTAAGTACATACAACTTAAAATTCCTTTTAAATGGTAAAACTAGTCGGAACAACTTAATCTGTTGAGTAAAACACCTCTGATTGTAGAGGGAAAGCCTTCTCCCCTAACTCAAATAACTTTGTTGTCATTAGAAGTTGTCTTAACTCAATAAACATCGATGCAAACTGTTGCGTTGATTTTCTTTGTTGAGCCAAGGCATTTGTTTTTAGAGTGCACCTAGGGGGACAAAGGCAGCAGCAGTGTGCCGCCTGCGACTCCCCAGCCGCGAAAACCGCGACTAGAACAAGAAGATGGACCTTTATTAATCCCCCGAGGGGGAAGTTTCCACTCTGTCGTACACTCACATGCGTTTTCATACAGCTACATACAGTACACACAGTACACACTTTTTACATCATGCACATACAAATACACACACAGTTATATGCACACATGCACATGCAGTTGAGAGGTCAGTTCCTTGCGCGAATCGTTACCTGACATCCTATTCTTAATTTAACCATCATGCTAGATCAAACGTTTCCATCTAGCATACAACCTATGCTTACCATAACTATGAGACTGAAATAAATAAGGATTACCATACAGACATGAATAATCTAATGTTTATGTTTGGTTAACTACTGGACAATCACAGTTTGAAGGTTAAGAATGGTGAATTATAACAGTTGTTTTCAATAACTTCTGGCTATCAATCTCTATTCCTTACGTTTTATTGCTAAAAAACAATGAATATGGGCTGCATATTTAAAAATCGGAACATGTACACATAACTTGACTTTGGACCTTTCCTCCACTGATGTTTTATCCTTTCACCCTTGCGGTTTTCAAGTTTTTTCCTAACTTTACCTCCCTGCTCGTGCTTTGGATTTTAATGACCATAGCTGACAGCTTGACAGAAAGCGAAGCAGTGTCCTCATGCTGAAAGCTTGGCCCTGATGAGCGAGATAATCAAGCAACTACGGCGGTTTTCATCCCCGACTCCAACAATACAGCACCCCAAGGGGGATGATATGCTAAGCTGCAGCTTTATTGTAATGCAGCGTGATGAGGCCTGTAGTCAAACGGCTCCGTCTGTGAAGAGACTCTGCATCTTCCAAACCCCATGCCGACCCCCTCATTAAAAATCACTGCGGCTCAAATTGGGTCGCAGTAGCTAGCGACCCTGAACTCCCCCCCATGGAACCTGTCTGTTATTCCTTGTACATCCCAGAAAACACACTAGACTGGAAACAGATGTTGTATTGTTCCCTAGCAACAGGCCAAAAGGACAGATATCAAAGCAAGGGAAAAGATTGAGGGAGGAAAACACGGCGAAAATAATTATTAGAAAATGTGAAACAAAGACATAAAGTGTGAGCTGTTTTGTGTTTCCTTCTGTGTGCACCATCACTATGCAACACCTCCCATTGCGTTACACTCGGGTCCTGTCAAGAGATAATCGCTCATTTTGACATAAGTGAGAGGTTTCCTTTTTAAAATGGTTTCTTTGGAATGATGCAGTAACAACAACAACTTTTCATTTTGATATACATGTTTGATTTATTTTGGTTGTGCTATAGGCCTACTTTCTATTTCATTGATGACGATTATCAGAATCCTGTTCGGTACAGTAGAGGTTTACAGTTGAACTGTTGAACTATATCATACAACTCGTACCAGAATCATATTCCAATGTGGGTACAGTTCATTTAAGTAACTGAGCTTAATTAAGGCCACAAACCCACAAAGTATACATGCAAAGGCAACACCTATACCACTATAGTAAAAAAAAGCTTTTCAACAAAACAACAGCAGCTTGAAAGACGGGCAATCACTGGAAAAATGTTTTAAGCAATAAAAAACGTTCTAGAAAGATCACTCCTTAACTTAATAGGGTAACTTTTTCTTACCTTATAGCCTGTCTCAAGTTATTTTGACAATGGTTTGACCCTCTAAACTCCAGTGAAAGAACAAACTGTGTGCCCAGATGTCTTAAGGAAGACCAGTTTTCCAACTAATAGTCACACAAATAGTCTGAGTGTAAACTAATGCGATACATTATTTAGATATGACCAATTTGTACTAAACAATCCTTAATTCTTGCTGTTGGCTAAAACATTGTAGTCAATATATAAAGATCTGAGAATTATCCATCTCAGAAGTGCATTTAAAATGGTCCAAGCTTATCAAACATTTGCCGATAGCATTCTCATCTAATGCATCTCTGACTTATATTATTCCTCTAACCTCCTGCTCGCTTTGGAGTACTGATTTTTAACCAGACTTGTATCATGTTCCATGGCTTTTTATTAAGCCTCAGCTTGGACTTTTTAAAATAAGCGTTTAAATGTCAGGTTTGGCAGTTAAACTTGTAGATACATAAGTATAAGCAGGAGAAAAAATATGTATTGCAGAAAACAAGGCAAATAACAAATACAGATACTAATAGTTACCAGACACACAGTAGCTTTGCATCACACCCCTAATATGTAGCTATCCTTCAGGCTGTTCTCTTACACTCTTCGTAGCTATACCAGAGACTGTAATTCATATTTCACAACATACATGTGCATGTTGATACATCATTTTTTTCCCATAGGGTTAGGGTTAGTCATCACGTAACTTCCGCATGTAAGTAATGGCAGGTATTTTAAGTCATCCTTTAAACCCAAACCACAACCTTTTTCCAAACTACCAAAGTACCCCTAACCCCAACCCTTTCCTATAAAAACGGATATTGACACCTGTTGCTGTACATTTGATAGCTGTAGCGGCCAAAATCACAGAGAAGTAAAACAGATAATGAACTTAAAAGTAAACTTCCGCTGAGGCACCAGATAGCGTATCTTACGCAAGGAATAATAACACTAAATAATAATAGATTTACGATAAACAAAACAGCAAGAAAACAAATGTTTAAATATTGAATAATATAAAGCGATATATAGCTCCAACAATAGCTTTTCGTAAGATATGATATACACATTGCATCCTGAACCAATACAACCAACAGTTTGCATGTCAGTGAATGATTGCATAGAGAAGACCAACAGCTTGACTGGGTTTCACAGCAAACAGGCAAAAGACAGTTTGTGGATCATGAGTCATTTCGTATTCATGATCACCTCCTTCCATTCTTGTACTGACCGTTAAACACAGTGAGGCTAACTGGAAAATCTAAACCACTTTGTTTAATGTCTTGCATCAGTGACTGCCTGATTGCTTGATAAATGGTTTATAATGTCGTTACGGCTTAATCGATTCCTTGACATGTTTATTCATTAGTACTCACTGAACATTCTTACGCAATGATGCTCTCACACAGACAACTTTAGCACAGTGTTTGCATACTGCATAAGCTCAGGGACATACAGAGGAATTACATGCTTATCAAACACAATTTTCACGAAGAGCTGCATCGTGTGTGTGTGCATGTGTGTGGTGGGGATTTGCGCTAAAGATTGACTCCAAATCCCCCCACAGCAGACATGTCGCAGAGTGAAGAAATTCTATTTTTGGCATCGTCTTTCCCTTTTTTTTCTCTTGTAATTAATTAATTCCGCATTTCAGAAGGCGCTTGACAGAACACATCCAGTCATGCTGGTGTGAAAACTCTCAAAAAAGATGTTGGAAAAAGTAATCCAGGGACTGATTTGATAAACCACATCCAAGTGGGCCACATGCTGGTATGAAAACAATTATTCAGACCGCGAGAGATGAAAGGAGCGGTGTCACAGCATTTTATCCCCTCCTTCATTGTTCCCTCATCTGCCTAATTAAAGGCTGTACTCTTGTAATTATCACCCGCAAGGCTTTGTGATTTATTGGATTGATGACTTCTACTCTTTCAAATTGATTAACTGAGTGTTTAATGAGAAGTCAGAGAGTGACAGCTAAACCACAGTAATTACATTGGAAATCCTTAAAAACACATAAGATCAGTTTGATTAGATGTTACATTTTTAAAAGGCTCTCTTTAATCTTAGAAGTGTGTGAAGGCAGTATATGAGCAAACCCAGGATTTATATACCTGGTTGTAAAGTGCTCTCTTGTCCTCAGGTAAGGAGCAGGGCTCTAACAGAGACGATTCCTCTGAGGTGTCCAGTAAGTGCCTGCCGTGCCGTGAGGGCTGCCCCTACTGCCGGGACGAGACCCCCTGCCTGGCGCAGGAGGACGGGGCCCTGAGGCTAGCTGTGGCCTCCTTCCAGGGTCTGTGCACGGTGCTGGACCTGGCCGGCATGGTGGTCATCTACCACTTCAGGAGGATGAAGGTGAGAGGACACAGAAGTCACTGTGCAGGAATGTTTCATTGTCATTTAGGCTGGTGACGTTGGGGTCCCCACTGCTTGTGTGATTACAAATGTTCTCCCCAAAACCCTTTTAAAAGTGTAATTTGTCAAAAATGTTCTGTCATTGGAAATGTATATAAAGAAGGATAGAAGAGATGTTAAAGTTAGCTTAAACTTGGAATGGTGGACTAGCTAAAGAAGGAACAAAAGGATAGAGGGACGTTCTATCTTGGAAAAACATACCGACTAACTTATTTTGAGAAAAACCCACAACCAGGACCCAAGTTTGGATTATAAATGGAGGATGCCTGTTTTAACAATGTTATGGGGAGTCAAGACAGCAATATGCTGAAATATTTTTCTCATCGTATAAGGTAAGTTCATGTTTACATTTAAGGTAAGACAATTATGTAGCAAAAAGATAGTTAACTGCTGGATAAGAAGTGTGAAAGAAATAAGATAAGATAAGTTGGACCTTTATTTACCCCCGTGGGGAAATTCAGATGTACAAGCAGCAACAGGGTAAGCGTGAAAAACAGGACAGCACAGATTCACACAGATTAATCAAATCAAAAATTCAATCAAGAAAGAAAATTAAAATAATAATGATAATAAAAGACTATGAAATAGGAGATGAGTAAAAACAAGAGTAAAATAACTGTCAGCATATATACATATTTGGTCATATAAATTATGAAATGAGTTAAAGTGACAAGTGAAAATGGACATCTGTACATATAGTGACATATCTATCTACATGGAAATGGTCATTGACCAGTTGAAGAGGGACTACAACTTTTGTCACATTACATGGACATATTTAAGCATGCATTTCCTGTTTTTGGTGCAATTTCCAGGCTGGCTCTGGTGGACTCACAATCCTCTTTTGTTCAACTTTGAATGAGCATGGGCCGGCGATTGCTCAGTAGTTAGAGCTGGCAGCCCATATGCTGTCACCGCTGCCTAGTAGGCTGGTTCAAATCCCGAGTTGGCTGAACATTTCAGGCAATATCCTCCCCTCTGTCTCCCCCTTTCAACTCTAACATCTCCAATAAAGGCCTTCTGGCCCAAAGATACCTATACTTCATTATAACAATTACTTAATTGAGCAATGCACTGTCTGCCAATAGATTCATCTAAGAGCTGTATTTAGAAATGTAAAGATTGTTAATACCTATCATAAGTACGATTTAACATTACCAGAAAATAGTTTGTGAAGGCCGTGCTCAATTTGTACTTATTAGGTTATAAGCAGGGGCTAAGCACAGGGCAATTTCACGCATTCTGCCTCATGGGAATTGTAAAATCCAACTTTCTTTGGAGCTTGACCCATACTCAGGAATTAATGTAAGAAGATCTAATCCTCTGCGGCTTGGATTTTTGGGTATATGTCAAATATGATTCCCAAACTTTGCGAGAATGCAATACCAAATCCGTGTCTGCAAACTATTTGTCCCCATTATGGGAAAACTAAGATTAATACAACATATTTTTCAGACTTAGTTACAGAAAGGCAAACAATCCCTCTGTGCATTGGTTGACACAGTAAATGGTTGTAAAATTAGACAAGCTCCAGCAGTTCTATTTCACACATGGCTGCCCTCTAACTAAGGGCTCATTTATGTGTTGGAGAATGTAATTCTATACCACATATCTTTGTTTTTAATTAAAGACACTCCTTAGTTGCAAAATATCCACTCTGCTAATAAGATAAAGTTGAATAAAAATGAGCTTCTCGCGGTGTAGAGTAATGCAGGCAAAACTTGGGTTGAATCTTCTTCCTATGTGCTATTTATAGACGTTTGTGTATGTGCCTCAAACTCCCCTACATTTATTCAGTTCACAAGAAATGTCCCCAGAGCCCTTTGAATTTGCATAAAAAGCAGTGAAAATCCTCAAGGAGGTAATGTGTTAGAGCCTACCCAGAGAAGGTGCTGTTGTCAGTTTTATTATTTGAGGCAAAACCTGAGTCAAATATGCAACTCAGATGTATGTTTGCTTTTCAAGAGGCAATGATTTATTATTAGCATTTTTCAAATGGCAAAGAAGCTGGAGCTCCAACTCGTCACACAAATCTGTTTACTGTAAGCAAACTGCAATGTCGGATTCACAACAACAGGATTAGATGCATTTTCTGTTGACGTTTTTTTCCATTTGGTGGCATTTCACATAATTTACTAAACTGAGAAAAGACCTGATGACTTAGGACAAACAGTAAATACATTTCCCCTGTCAGTGATTTAATTATGTTGTTTCTCTTTCCCCATTAACAGAGCATCCGCACATCTGGTCTCATCCTACTTGAAGCCATCTTGTTTGGGGCTTTGCTGCTCTACTTCCCAGTAAGTCTGCACTCTCATCTTATACAGCACCAACAATTTGCTCAGTGTTTACTACTTTGGTTTTGATTTGTTCAAGTTATATTCCATAAAATGTCCTGATTTAGCCAAACATTGGTAAGTGGTGGCAACAGTGTGTGAGAGCTTTATTACTACAGGTAAACAAATACCAAGTAGGACTTTGTTCACGTCATATTAAGCAGTGGTTGTTGTTAGCACCATAGACTGTATTAAATATCCCTGCCAGGTTGTTGAAGAGTTGTTGTGAAGCTGTTGCTCCTGCCCTCACTATCTTGTCAGTGAGAAAAGACAGCTAGCAGCTAGCAGCTAGCAGCTACCTTAATTTAATGTAACATGGTCATATATAAAACGTGCTTTCTATAATAGTGTGCCTTAGCATTATATGAGTTATATTTTGTAATCATTATTTGGCACATAGTAGCTAGTAGTATCTTAGCTGTACAATATCAGCATATTTGTATCGCCGGTTATTACTGAGGCATTGTGCCTGATGCCTTTATGGAGAAGGTGGTAAGACAAATATGGAGGCAAGAGAGGAAGTGCATCTTTGTTGGAAGTACTGAGCTTCTGTCAGTCAGAGGGCTAGGTAAGGATTGGGCATGTGAGAAGAATTAAAGAAACTAAAGCAACTGCACCCAGCTAGCAGATTTAGCGGATCATACAGAGAGCATTCACATCCAGGCTCAAGATTTGAGTAAGGAGCCTGGTCAGGATTAAGACAGAGAACCAGTTCAGGAACCTAGCTCATATCCTTACTCCTCTGACTCCAAGGGGTGAACCTGCTGCCAATGCTAGCTTGGAGGAAGTTGCAATTGCCTCTGAACCGCTGAACCTGTTACCACTGCTGATGAACTTCCTGCCATCACTGTCACCCACGATTGTACACTAATCTGCCAGATTGTACCAGCGGAGCAGTTTAGGGACAGACTCTGACAAGGTGTTATCCCTAACACCTCTTCTGGTCAGTGTTGCTGTCCCTACAGCAGACTTGAATGGCGACAGTATGAGTGAAAGAAATCTCTTGTCTCCTCCACTTGATTTGCTGACACCTAGTTCTGAATCATTATCTACTTTTGAGATGGGCTTAGGGTTGGGGTTAGTTCTATATTCACTTAGGTTAGTTCAATAACCTGTTCAGGATTGTAACATCAAAATGAAGGAGAGGTAAATGTGTATATTTTTTAAATCTTTTCATCGGATTACATACATTGCCATGTAAATAGGACAATAGAGCCCTCTTTTTATTTTTCAGCTGCAGCGTTGCAGTTAGTACACTGCACTTTAGATTATTGTCTTCGCAATAACAAAGAGTTGGACATCACAGTTTGTGTGCATGTCTGTACAAGTGTCTCTCATTGCCTTTGTCAGCCTTTGCATTGTCTGTATGTGTGAGCGGGTCCAGGTGGGTAGGTGCCAGCGTGCGTTGTATAGGTGTGTATTTGCACTTGTGAACACAGCCCACAGTGCACCTGTAGTGTCGCGTCAGAAGCCCATCTTTAGCAGAGAAACAGATGGAAGAAACCTGAGCGCCATAAAGGGGAGATCAGATGTAGCCGGGGAATTCGCTCCCTTCAAATACTTTCACAGACTGCCAACAGTGAGCCACCGCTCTCCTCAAACACAAGGCCTGATGGCTGGATCATAGCCAGTTTTAGGACGGAAAAACAAATCTATTGAGAAGAAAAAGCTTCTCTCGGGATAAAGGTTTTTGTTTGTATTCTGAAGTTACTGGAGTGTTATCGTAGGAAATATTTCGATTAGAATAGAACGTCTGGTCTTTTTGGTGCAGCAGATACAGGTATTGTAGGTTTGTGACCACACTCTCTGCCCCTGTTCAACCCAAGGATAGCCAAAAATAGCTCCCTAAAAATATCCTGCAACTCTTGGATGTTCACACACACTTGGAAACACTCAAGGGTTTTCCCCTCCCTTTGCTCAGCTGCATCTCCATCTCCCCCCCCCCCCCCCC
>CALSBZ010046932.1:6835926-6850626 GCA_943591055.1 Gobionotothen gibberifrons
GCTGCATCTCCCTCTCCCCCCCCCCCCCTGCATCACTCAGCACCTTCTCTGCCTGTCTCTACCTCCTCCCCCCCCATGTTCTTCCTTTCATTACTCCTCTGCTTGTTCTCCCGCCGCCTCACCTTTGTGTCTGTCTCCTCTCCCGCAGTCTTATCGTTTGTTGCTGCTGCTGTTTCTTTGTTTCTGCCACCACAAGCCTCCTCAGCTTAGCTTGGCGCAGCTGCTCGGCTCTGCTCGATGCATTTTTAAACAGTCCATCAAGTTCTAGCACAACTCGTTTTAAAAATACATCTGCTGATTAATTGATGGAGGAGGCATTGGAGGTTGGATGCTAACCAGGAGGGCCACCTTCTCTTCTGGGCGATGTAAAAAATGTGGCCTTTTATCGTGCAGTCCCCGTGGGTAGCACTGCAGAAAAAGGGTGTGTTGTGTCTCCCTATCAAAGTGTATGTTTGTGTGTATAGGCACAAGAGTGGCTTTAGATCTCCAGATTTCCCTGTGATTGTGTGCATGTGCATTTTTGCATGGATTTGCATTTCTTCATCTGTACGTGGGTGTAGGAAACTGCGTGGCCTACTTTTACCTCGTGCCGGTATTTGTGGAGGAGATTTATTGCCTCGGTCCGTTATGTGGACCAGAGAGCTGGGAGGGGGGGTGTTTGGAGATGGAGGTGCCAGGGAGGATGTGCCTGGTGATTTGTTGCACTCTTAAGGGTTGGCAACATTGGGTCTGTTTATTCTCTCTCTGTTCTTGAGACTCTTATTTCTTTGTGTATTTGTCTGTATTTGATCTAGCACTAACATTAACTGTTTTTTCAAGCAAGCATTATGTTGCTTCACAGAAACAAAGGAATACTTCAGGATTACTCGGAGTCGGAATGTTAAAAATGACAATTGTTCAATTATAAAATCAGTCATCATTGGATTGAATGACTAGATGTAATTTGACAAACCCAACAGTGTTGCTAGATTTCCGATGATTTTTGTATTTGTATAATTCTTGTTTTATTAATAATCAATATAGTTGTTATTTCTCCTGCTGCTCCAGACTAATTCAAAGAGAGTTTGAGAGATGAACTGATGCATCCATGGGAAATAAATCAGAGCTTGAGAAGAATTATGCTGTCAGACTGATTGACTGGTTATTACCCCATTTCAAGCGTCATAGCTACGTCAACTTACTTAAAGGGACCCTATTTTGCTCATTATTAGGTTTCATAATTGTATTTTGTACCTGTACTGTGACATGTTTACATGCTTTAATGTTCAAAAAGTGCTTTATTTTTCTCATACTCTCTGTAAAATAACCTATTTTGTGGGAACTTTGGGATTTTAGCCTGTGCAGGTCATTAACATGCACACAACCTATATAACACAATACAGGAAAGGGAAACCCCAAAGAACATAATAGGGCCCCTTTAAAAATGATGTGGTTAAATTCCTCAGAGGGTAACAAATGTGTTTTAATACATATTTTGTAAAATGTCACATACAGCTCTGAAAAGAATTAAGAGACCACTGCAGCATTATAATTTTCTCTGGTTTTACTATTTATAGGTACACTGTAAAATGTTTGGCTGTAAAATTACAGTAAATTACTGGCTACTAGTTGCATGGATTTCACAGTAATTTACTGTAAATATTTCACAGTAATTGACTGTAATTATTTCACAGTCATTTGCTGTAGATGTTTTACAGTAAATTAGAGTAAAAGTACAACTAAATACTGTGACTTTACAGTTGCCATGCCCATGGAATTACTGTGATGTAGCAGTACAGAGCTGTGGTATGATGGTACCTTGCTGTACATAAATTACAGTAATTACCTGTATTTTCACACTATTACTGTAGAAGTAATGCAACACAGTAGCCAGTAATTTACTGTAGGCTAAATATACAAATGTAAATAATACGATAATATATTGTAAATTTGACTAGTTAACTGGGATTTTACCACAACTACACAATTCAATCAGCTCAATCAACAAAGAAAAACAAAGAAAATGCCCATTTTAACTCCATTGAAGTGCAGAGTACATTTCACAGTGTCTTGGACATGTTGTTACGGCCCCAAACTCTACTCCTGTAGTGGCTCGTGTTGAGACCCGCAACATGAAAGAATACACGCAATAACCGGTACTTGGTAACGAGCATTTATTGATAATCAGCCGTTTGCTCACACAAGTGAAACGGGAAACAAAAAGAGGTCTGGAGGTCTGGCCAAAAGGAACAAACAGAAGGAGGGAACCCGAGCCAGCCACACCACGGACCGTAGGACCCAGAGCTCCCCCCCCCCCCTAACCAGAAATCAAATATAAACCCTATGGGAAACAAAATAAAGCCGCGAAAACTGGACTACCATGTCCTCGCTAAACATAAACACATCTGCAAAAATATGGCCTACAGCTCAAAATGGCAAAGAGGTATTCTAAGGAGAGTGTCTCCCGGCGTTAGGATAGGCGAGACATCCTTCTCCTCCAGCTTCTCTTTATATATCCACGGCTGAGTGGAATTTGAAACACCTGGGCAGAGGCGGAGCCAGGGGCAGACCAGGTGCACCTGGGCAGCAGGGAGACAGAAAATAAAACAAGGAGGGGAGCACTGTCTACACAGACATGCACTCAAAGTCAACAGTTTTTCTGAAGAATGTGCTGACATGGGGGTTTAAATTGCAATGCCTCTTTTTGGCTTTCGAGCCCGCCTCAGGATTAATGCCCAGGAAGCACCTGAAAACAATAAGCCAAGACAACAATTTCAATTTTACATAGATTTACATGTTGCATCGTTTATTTTAAGGCACATGCAGCGGTGCCCCTTTCAATTTAAGTAAAACCTGCACCAAAGAAAGAAATTAGTATTTAAAGCCAAGCAATAGCGATAAAAGCAAGAAAATCACTTAATTTGTTGTGTTATCACAGAGGATGGTCTGAATACAGTATTTTACTATGAAATAATACAGTAACATGTTGTGAAATCCTGGTAATAATGTATCCTGTACATTCACAGTAATTAACTGTGAATGTATTGATTTAACTGTGAAATTCAAAATTACAGTATTATATTGTGAACATTACAGGTAAAGACTGTAAAGTGGTAAAACAGTAATTTATTGTAAAATATTACAGCTAAATATTGTGAAATCATGGTAATATTTTACAGTGTATGTGTTTGACTAAAATGTACCTTTTTTATTGTATTCTATAAGCTACTGACAACAATTCTCTGCAAAGCTTCTTATCCTCTTAGACACGAAAAGTGGGCAACCTAGCATTTAGCAGCTTAAGATCCAGATATTCCTCCAAGAAGTTGGTGGGGACCAAAACAGAGCTAAAGGGGGAGAGAATATGGGCTTGTATTCCTAAGGTGGCCAGGGTTACGAGCAAATGTTGCCACTGTTTAGCAAATTAACTTCATAAGCTTACAAGATGTTGATTGTATTTATAGACAACAGCTTGCCCTCAAGCAGCCAAAAAAATATTAAAATGCAGATAAAAAAAAATACCTCAGTATATTAGAAAACACCTACAAATTAATCTTCTGAGATAGAGATAAAAATATGTATACCATTCTCATGTATGTGCATGAAGGGGGGCAAACACTTAGCATAGCTTAGCATAAATATAAGAAACATGGGGAAACATTAGCATTGCTTTGTCTGAAAAAAAGTAAATGCCTAACAATGCTTCTAAAACTGCAAAACACCAACGTGTAAATGTGTAGCCTTCGGGAAAGTTACGCACTGTAACTATTTTTTCATGAACTACAGCACCTTTCGTTGTGTTGCCATATACTGTTGGTATTGTCAGCACAATGGTTCACTTGCAAACAGGCACTGCACACTATTGTTGCTAGTTATCATTACCTTATCATATCATCAAGGTTCAAAGATCCTAGTGGAACATTAAAAAAAGAGAAAGAGAAAGCTAGCTCGCTAGAAATTTCAAATCTTTATGCTTAGATTATCACCTCTTGGTTTGGTGGCTTTTACAGCTACAACAATAAAGTTTCTTAGCTCCAACAACCGCCAAGCTTCTCACATAACTCTTTGAAAGAAAGTAATTACTATTTCCCCGATTGTTTATCTATTCCTGGAAAACAAAGAAAAAGAAATGTCAGTAAAGCATATATTGATGTTCAAGCTATGAGTCATGCCAAGCTGCTTTCAACATAATTACTGACATTTAAAAATGTGTATTTGTCAGAAATATGGATGGATTATTTTGGTTATAAATAACTTTCAAAATGATTATGGAACCTTTTCTTTTAATACCGGATACCAAATAATTTATACAATCCTGAGCTGCAACGGTGGGCCACAGTAGGTGGCGGAGCATTGAAAGGAACAGCTATAATTCCTGTTCTTGGGTATAAAATGGACTTGGCTCCCCGCTTTCTCGTGACCGGCATACTAATGAATGAATTTGGCGCAGCGAGGTTTTGATGAGGATTGTGGATGGAAGGAAACTGTTGCTTTAAACTCGGTGTGACAAATTCTTAATCAGGAGGTGAGAGAAATGTCTGTATAGAGCTGAACTGAGAGTGGATGGACTGAAGGATGGAAATAGGGACGCTATGACAGCTTAATTGCACACTGAGTCGCGTTTTGGTAGAAAGGATTAAACTGATCAGCTTGTCATTACACAAACATGGTCAAATGGTGATGATAAAAGCAAGAAACATGCTGCGGTGGAGTAAATTGCTAATTTTAACGTGACCCTAGCTCAAAACATGCTCACTGTGAGTCATCTTGAGAAGGTATTTTAATTCAAACTTCCTGAATAGCTGTTAAATATTTTCATTTTATAATAATTTCTTTGTGCCATACCATTTACCCTGCATTTATTTTTGGAGGTCACACACAAGTAAACAATTTAATCCATTACACAACCCTAACCCTTAGATATTATGTTTGCTTTGAACACATCTTACAGCCAGAATGCTACACCCTCAGTGTTGTTTTTTTAGTTGAGGCAATCACGGTTTGAGGTGTTGTTGTTGCTAAGGCTTAATTACTCTGGATAGCTGCTGTCTCCCGGGTGATGAGGCATCTTAAGAGCTGGGATATATTACTGGCTGTACTCCTGGATATGTTTATCTGCATCTGTAATGATATTCAACTTGCTGTCAGAGGCAATGTGATTGAATGGAGTTCGAATTGATCCGGGCTAACATTGTAGCTGCTCCATCAACACTCAACTGTCATCTAAATAAGGTTTACATATGGCAGAGAGGTATTGTTCAGACAAATATATATAACATTTAAAGCTATATAGACTCACCAACATTTAAGATTGTTAAGGGTCATGTCAAGTGACTAAAGGTGGATTCACTTACCTGCTTCTCTAGTTCGTTGGTGACATTACTGTAGGAGAATCTCAACATTGACAGCTTTAGTCAGCATGTATAATGTACTTGCGTGAATAAGCAAATGGCTTCCATTGTATGTAAACTTGCCACATGAAAATGTTCTCGCATTCCGTGTGCAATCACCTAAACAGACTTCACAGGGGAAAAAATAGCATTGTTTGATACTTCTTCTGTTTAGAAATAGCCAACCCAGTCTCACAAAAAAACGTGTAATAACTACGTTGGTCCACAACTTGGGTCGTAGCATTTCTACAAAAACGCCTCGGAAATTGTAGGATCCCTACGTTTTTTTTCACCATTCATTCCAATGGCTGGCGTCTATGTCACGTGATCTTCACATTTCTCCCTGCAGAAAAAAAGAACATGGGCGACCTTCGTTTTATTCTCGCTGGAAAATGCCTATTTTAAGGTTAGTTTGGCCATTAAAATGCGTTTTGATGGCATTTGATGCGAGAAATATGAGTTGTTATTTCAGATTATGTGTGCAGTGGATGTACATGATCTTTAGTTTGCTATTTATTACGAAGATTACTTCAGGAAATTGTGTCCATACAACGTTTTCATTGTTACCAAGGTGGTTGCTAGGGACGCTGTTATCGATATTATTTCTGTTATGTTGTGTAACTGTTTAATGGTGTTATCTTTATTGCTACCCCCTTCCCCGTCAATTGATAGTGTTGGTCCACAGCGCAAACGTATTAGTTTAACAAAATCCGCATCTAAAACTGTGGCATAGATACGTTATTTTCCCCTGTGCAATCCTCCAACCCAGTGAGTCTCACATCTCACATCACATCGTCATAACAAATACCGGAAACAGACCGAAAACATTTAAAAAATATATATATATACTTTATTCCGAGTGTGCTTGCTTTTCTCTTTGAAAGTCATCACATAACGGCATTGTAATACACGGTTCGGCTGCATTAAATATTACATATCTGCCGTAGTTCTCTATTTATAGAGCCCTGGGGCCTCATTTATAAAGGGATATACGCTAAAAAAATGGCGTACGGCAGTTTCTACGCAATGTTTGCGATTTATAAAATACTAACTTGACGGGAAAACGTGCGGTCCTCCACGCAAACTCTAACCCATGCGTACGCACTAAGCACAAACACGGGAGAGACGAGAAACTGCGACACCGTTGGCAGAAGGAAGAATGGAGAGAAATATGTGGAAATAATACCATAAATAAAATGTTACGTCTCATTTATCATATAGGAATAATTAATTTTCACAAATTGATTAAAGCCAATCTTAAAATGATCTAACAAACGCCTGTTTGAGAGTCCTCAATGCACACAAAAACATAACTTGGAGAAATAAATAAATACGGATATGCTATTTAAAACCACCTCGAATATGTTGTGTTAATGTTATAAAATGTTTTCTCATAAATGATGCGGTAAGCAGGAGGACAGAATTACGTCTAAACTGACGCCGTTTTGCATTTCTATTGGTTGTAGGTACGAGCATGGTTATATGTTTAATAGGCTACATGTTTAATCGTGTTTTATGCCGTTTGCCAAGACTTGATGAGTCGCTAAAACACAGGAGGTATGGAAACTAAGAGCACCATATGTGGTAAATTGTACAGCTAATATAACACAACACATTAGTTGTATTTCCTTTAACTGGTGGATATAGAGTTGCTGCGGAGGGAGGGGGGGGGGGGTTGAGATGCACAGGCTGCAGTGGAGACGCTGCGCACAGCTGATCGACAGCTGGGACACAAACCCCCAAATACAAAAACATAATTCAGATCCAGTCGTCATGACTCCACTCCGGAGGGATTCCCCGATCATTTCTTACAGTTTCTCATCAAGGGGGGTCTCCTGTCCCCGGTACAAACACACTGCCTGAGGAAGGCTATGTGGATTTTTTTTGTCATTCACTTTTTCGGACCACTTATTTATTTATTTTGGTGACGATCCGACCTCCATGCTGCTACTCTGGTTCAAACTGCATCCACCAAACAATATGATTTATCTCGACCTCCCCAAAATAACCAAAATCTGATGTTTTTTTTAGCTGTTCTGTCGTCATTTCCTGCTATCTTCTTCATGCAGTCAGTCAAAATGAATGAATGAATGGGCGTTTCTGTGACTATTTATAGGCAAATATGGGCGTTACGTGAAGCCCGCAAAAGCTGCACCGCATTTTGAGTCGGTTGTGATTTATAAATGGAAACAGGCGTAGGAAGTGCCATACGCACTTTCCTCGCCGGTACGCAATGTTTGGTGAATCGGAAAATGTATGGACCTATTTTTCGGATTTCTACTACGTAAGCAACCTTCCCACGTCAATCCTACGCACGGCGTTATACATGAGGCCCCTGATGAGAAGACTTCTAGACAAACAGGAAGAACTGCCGCCAAAACTGAAAACGTGACGTGGATCATAAATATATCAGCAATTAAACAACATCTTACATTTATTTGCACACAATAAGTCTCCTTGCAGTATCAACCCAAATTTCGTCTGACTTTTATATTTGATCCAATTGGTAGATAGGCTGTATTTTCACCATAACGGTGCACAGCTGATATAAAGGGACACCTGGTGGTTAAAGCACGTTATTGAATTTTACTATTTTTATTATTAGATATTAATAGGATCCCTATAAAGTATATTCATTACTCGTTATTCTCTACTAATAGTTAATTAAGGACTGTATATAATGACTATTTTGCACATCCCTTTCAAGATTTCAAGATTTTCTAAGGTTTATTGACATTATCATATACACAACTACGGTGTAGTTATGCAATGAATGAAAAACTTGGGTCGCAGGTTACTCAACAGTGCATTACAAGACATCTATCAATATTTGTGTATACCTCCAGTAATGTTAACTATGCTGAAGCACTTATTTTAACTGATATTATACATATGTATTATACTCTTATAAGATGTATGTAGATAGTATAAGAAATACAGAATACAACAGTTTAATGGTGGAGGTATACACACATATTGATAGATGTCTTGTAATGCACTGTTGAGGAACCTGCGACCCAAGTTTTTCATCTCCGACCTTGTCAGGTATTGAACAATCAATAAATAAAGATTTACAAATAAACACCACTGCATATTTACAACTGTTACACATGCTGATGTAACGCAAATGTTTCCAACTTGGGATCAATAAAGTATATCTTGAGGATTAATTTTAAAACTCTTTTATTCATTTTTAAAGCCCTCAATGGCCTGGCCCCGCCCTACCTCTCTGAGCTGTTACACAGCTACACGCCCACTCGCACTCTCAGGTCAGCTGATCAGTTGCTCCTGAGGGTGCCAAAAACAAAGTCTAAACGCAGAGGGGACCGTGCTTTCTCTGCTGCCGCCCCTAAACTGTGGAACGACCTGCCCTTGCTCATCAGACAGGCTCCCAAACTGTCTGCTTTTAAATCCTATCTTAAAACCCACCTCTTCTCCTTAGCATTCGGAAACAAGTAGATTGTTGCTTTTATTTGCTTTCAGTGGTCTATTGTTTTTATTATATGGCTGATATTTATTTTTTAATTATTACGTTTATTCTGGTTTGTTTTGTGTTTGTATCTTGTATTTAAAATGTATTTATATTATGTTGTGTGAGCTTATCTCTCTGTACAGCACTTTGGTCTGAAGGTTTTAAAGTGCTATATGAATAAAGTTGGATTGGATTGGATCTTATCTTAAGATGATCGATGGCTACTGCCATATTTGCAAAATTTGCCTCTGAACCTTGACAAGTGCATGTTTCAGGCTTATCAATGAACAACAGGAGGGGTCACAGACATAAGACCAGCTGTTAAATAAAGCTCTTCTGACCTTAGCTGTCATGTGGGTATATATTAATGCTGCCCATTATGGGCACAAGCCATTTTCACCCATTTATTAATTATATGTTTTACATTTGAGTGTTCCTATCCCCTAAACCCCCAGGGATGTACACAGTTTAATACTGGCAACTTCTTATTATGGGAAATACGAAAACGTCTTTTAAAACTACAATTCCCAGTAGAGACGTGCCATAGAGAACATGTTGCGAAACACAATAGCCAGCATGTGTAGTTCTGGGGACGGGGTGGGGGGGACGGGGTGGACCCGTTCAAATCCAGTTTTGGACAGTCTGCCGTGGTTCCATCCCATTTCAAGTGCTGTTCGACGCTCGGCGTAACCCTCGGCACACACTCAAACATCCAATCACAGAGCTTGATGACTATCACGGGGTTTGTCAAGTGAAGCGCAGAGAATACTTACTTCCGGGTGTAATATTCTCTAAAGCAAATGAGCTGCTCCGACCCTCGGTCCTGACGGACTCCAACTTGTGTTTATTAATCAAACAAATAAATAAACACAAGGATAATTATGTGTTATTGTTGAGTAAATGGAGAATTGCACAGGGGAAAATAACATATCTATGCCACAATTTTAGATGCGGATTTTGCGAACTAATACGTTTGCGCTGTGGACCAACACTATACATTGACGGGGAAGGGGGTAGCAATAAAGATAACACCATTAAAGTACTCTTCGTAATAACTAGCAAACTAAAGATCATGTGCATCCACTGCACATATAATCTGAAATAACAACTGATATTTCTCGCATCAAATGCCATCAAAATGCATTTTAATGGCCAAACTAACCTTAAAATAGGCATTTTCCACAGAGAATAAAACGAAGGTCGGCCATGTTTTTTTCTTCTGCAGGGAGAAATGTGAAGATCACGTGACATAGACGCCAGCCATTGGAATGAATGGTGAAAAAAAACGTAGGGATCTTACAATTTCAGAGGCGTTTTTGTAGAAATACTACGTCCCAAGCATAGACTGTATATAAAGGTCCCAAGTTGTGGACCAACGTAGTTATTACACGTTTTTTTGTGAGACTGGGTTGAAATAGCTGTAAGATGTGGCAAAGCATTAATTTATAATTAGAAAAAAAATGTTGTAACAACTTCTCTGTGACAGTATGTCACGTCTTTATTGTAGGTCTTGTTTTTAAAAAAAAATGTATGATTGTTTTCAATAAAGAAATTAAGAGAAAAACTAGAAAATAAGCTTAAATTGAAATCTGTAAGTATAAAATACTTGCTAGAGGGAGGCTCAAGGCAGAAGATCCTCAGTTTTTCTTTTTTACAAAAAGTTGTTATGCTGCTCACTGGCTGGCTGAGAGCACTCAGTTGAATCATGACATTTGGGGATTTATTTGATTGTATTCATCATTCATCACTTACATGCGGAACAATCATTAGCCTTTTGGTGTTCAGCGATCATCAAACTTCCTGTGCATGTTTTGTGTGAACTGATGCACAATTTGAACAGGCTGACTCAGAAAGCGGTCATTCTTTAACATCGTGGCGGATGTCTATCCATCAGGTGAGCCAGGCAGCTTTCTTTGCTTCAGTGGAAATGTGCTCAGAGTCACTGCAGGTTCTTCCGCTTCACTCGGGTCACTGGAGATTTGACACGTAGCTCCCCGCTGAGCCATATACTATTAAAATAAAACGCAGCTGCAACAACAGTGCAAATGGGAGCTCTGAACTGTACAGCTTGACATGTGAGACTATTTCTAAGAAAAGAAGGAAAGGCTGACATTTTAAGAGCCATTTCATAAAGGTATTTTTAAATTCAAATTACATAGAAACCATACAAAAATAATGTTGGCTGTAGTGTATATGTGCATATACAGAAACATCCATGTCCTGAAAATACAAAGGAACAAGGGATGTTAACGCTTACGATTATTGTGGAAAACGTATCACGTAAAAAAAGGAAAATGAATCACAATATCAAGGTTGATCCCAACTTCCAGCACATATTTTTAACATTACATGTATTGTATAAGCCAAGATAAGCACAAACTACGACTAAAGACCATTGGACATAAGTGAGCAGTTTAACGTCACACCTAATCCATGACAAATGGCGACTGCACTCGTTTGCTTTAGCTGATTAAGATGCTAGTTTTTGAAGTTGAGTAGGAGTGGGAGAAGAAAGACACTGTCACCACTGGAGGAAATGATAGTGCTCGCAATATGAACACCCCTATAGAATCCTAGGATGTGTAGCGCACATTAAACAGAGGGTGATCACAGCGGCTTTGATGCTTTAGGCAAGTGTCGTAATAGTGTTAGACTTCATCCCAAGAATTAAATAATCAATCATGATTAATCACAGATTATTATTGTGATTAACGCAATTATATTATTTAATTGATAGACACCACTCAAATGATCACTCTGGGGTTGTTAAATACCACCAGTGAGAGAACAACTAACGCTTCAGACTCTAACAGCTGATGTGCTCTGGCAGCTGACATATGAACAACATGTTTAGTAATACAAAGGGGATTACTGCCTCCTGCTCTGGTTCTCACATATTGTCATCTCTGATTCCTTCTTATACAAATATCAGTGTGACAGCAGTGGGTGTGACAGCAGTGGGTGTGCCATGCGCTGTTTGCAAAACAAAGAATATATATAATGTGTGTGTCTGTATCCCTCTGCAGGTGATGATCCTGTTCTTCCAGCCCAGTGTGTTTCGCTGTATCCTCCTGAGGTGGGTGCGCCTCCTGGGTTTCTCCGTCATGTACGGCACCGTCATCCTCAAGCTGTACAGGTAGGCCTGGAATCATCTTGAGGCATTTCCTGTTTGTCTACTTCTTCCCTCCTCCTCCCTCCTCTCTTTTCGTCTTCTTAATTTCCTCTCCTTGCCTCTTCTCCTTATCTCATTTGGTCTCCGCTCCATTTCTCTTCATATATTTTCTTCATTTATCTCCTTGTTGCCTTTAGCTTTTCTTCTCCTCTCGCCATCTCATAACCTCTATTCTCCTCTCTTCCTATCTCCTCTCCTCTCCTCACCTCGTCTCCTTTCCTTTCTTCCCATCTCCTCCCCGCCCCTCATCTCCTCTCCCTTCTCAACCTAATTTCCATTTGTTTCCTTGCATCTCATCCCCTTTACCGCCTTCTCTACTTTCCTGACCCATCCTTTCCTTTCCTCTCTCCTCTCCTTCCCACATCCACTCTCCTTTCTTCTTTTTATATACTTTTGATTATCACCTCTCCATTTTCCTCTCATATCTCCTCTCCTTTACTCACCATCTTCTCTCATTTCCTTATCTCCTTTACCATTCCTTTCCCTGCCTCATCTAATCTCCTTTCCTTGCCTCAACTCTCATCTGCTCTTCTCACATCTCCTTTCCTTTCCTTTCCTGATCTCCTTTCCTCTCCTGATATTAATGTGCCCTATGTTAGCCTTTTTCAGTTTCAATAATTCAGCCTCTTCTCAGTCTGCACTCACACAGATGTGCACGAGGTCCATAAGCACATTTGAATTCCTCTCTGTGCTTCCTGCTGAAGTATCTATTCGTAAACACACTCACTTCTTGCTCTCCAGCTCTGGGCGAGTGTTGCCGATATGGTAGAAGGAGGCCAAAGGCCAGCGAGAGTGTTCCCTTGGTAAAATTACCAATTAGATATTTTCCCGGGCTCGCTGTGTGTGAAGTGCGCCCCGGGGCCAAGCTCTTACAGCCCGGTCCCGTTGAATATATCAGAGATACGATAGATTTGTCACAGTCTCGTCGAAGAGAGAGCAGATCGGTGCAGCGCAGAGACCATAAAAAGAGAAGTGACTGTTTGTAGAGAGAAAAGCTCTCAGCTATCAGATTACTTTAAAACTATTGTGGCTGATGAGTTGCATTTTTAATTCCCTTTACAGAGGCGCTGTTGTGTTTTGCATGCAGTGGAGATACTGTGCAAATACTGACTCACTCTGCATGCATTCATTTGAATGTTTGTTCAAATAGCATTTGTTTAACCATCACTGAGATGAAACATTTAAAACTGGCACCCATATGACCAGATGCATTATAATGTGTTTATTGCACTAATTAAATATAGTTAAAATGTAAATAATTCCTCATAACAATAATCATTACACATCACAACGCATGTTATAATGACTCATAAACTCAAATATAACGTGAGGATCATAATGTATGACAGTTAGTACATAGGTTATTATAGAGGCAATACATAATCATTAATGTTATAATGCATTATAATGGGATTATAAGTGATGCTGCTAAGTGATAATAGTTTGCTTTTCGGAAACTGAAACAAAACAAGGTACTACATGTCTTTACTTAGAGAAGAAAATAAGTGTTAAAGAAACATTTATTAGTACAATTATACTTCATGATTATTTGTATAAAGCATTATAAATCTTGAGTGCTAATAAGTAAAGCTATAGAGCACTATAAGTAAATAATAGCAAGTTTGTTGATAACGGTTTTAAACGCAGGTATCATAGAAAGTGTTGTAGTCAAAGATAAATTAAAAAAAAAAAACTGTTAAAACAAAGAATCTGTAACCTTGATCTCCACCAAGACAAATTCCTGCCCTCCGCTGATATCTTCTCTCCCCATCAGAGATGTTACAAAATGAATTGCCGAACAGGAATTAATTGAATTCTCACTGAACATTTAATTCAAGTGGACATTCTAGAAAGAGCAAAAGCTGGGGGCAAGAGATATCAATCACTGGGAGAGAATATGTGACTCACTTCTCACAATTTCACCCAGCAATCTCAAAGTACTTCTTCACCTCCTCAGGGTGCTGAAGGTGTTCCTGTCCCGCACGGCCCAAAGGACGCCCTACATGACCAGCTGGAGGGTGCTGCGGCTGCTGATCGTGATCCTGCTGGTGGTGCTCTGGTTCCTGGTGGCCTGGACCTCCGCTGTGTGCCAGAACCCAGAACTGAGCCCGGCTCTGATCACCGCCGGCCTCACCCCAGAGGGCCTGCAGTTCAGCATGTGTCTGCTGGACCGATGGGACTACATGATGGCTGTCGGTAAGCAAGTGTTCTGTATTCCTGTACCTACAATGGATGTATTAAAGGTCCCATGACATGCTTTACCCCTTGTGTGTTATGTAGCTTTTTATGCATGTAAACGGTCTGCAGAGTCACAAACCCTCAAAGTACACCCTGTAGCGAGTAAAACTCTAACACAGAAAATACCTGTCTATGCTGCCCCCGAACACCTCTTTGGAGATTTTTATTTTTCCATTTTTTTTCTTCTTGGGTATAGTGACGTAGTGACCAATCCGCGGACTTCCTCACACACACACACTCAATCTTTTCTCAGCTGCAGCTCCGCAGATTTCTCAGCCTGAACTCAGCCTGAACTCAGCCTAGTGGTTAAAGCATGTTATTGAATTATATTATTTTATTATTTTTCACAAAAATGAAACCATCAATAGCAAAAACAGAATTAACTGTCATTAGTAAACCACCATAAAAAGATCATAAGTGGTTTTGTTTTACATATATTTTAAGGATAA
>CALSBZ010046932.1:6866698-6880524 GCA_943591055.1 Gobionotothen gibberifrons
CGCGTTACGGCCGCGTTACGGCCGCGTTACGGCCGCGTTACGGCCGCGTTATGGCCGCGTTACGATAAGATCGCGGCCACTCTAGTCAATGGGTGCTCTTCCACCAGACGCGCTGCGTTACGGCTCAGAAACGTCCCAGAAGCGTCTCGCCGCTGGGCTCCGCTCGAAATAGAATTCAAGTCTATTTTTCGACGAAAGGCGTTGCAGAGGCGGCGGGCAGGAAGTGGACCGGTGACAGCATCCGGCCCCCCAAATAAACTAATTTGCAGACCCTATCCCTCTGTAGTCTTTCAAGTAGGAGGAGAAATGCCAGCGTTCTCCTCCGGTTTACAGGCACTGTGTAAATTATATATTGTGGTGACACGTTATGATACATAATTCACCGTGTGATTGGTGTGTGTTGCAACCCAGACCCTTAGTGAGGGTACCAGGGTTTGTTGTCATTCATGCTAGCTTATCATACAGAGCAGCACATGTACTTACCTCTTGTCGATTAATGGATAATAAAGTGTGGAAGTCCATTCTGAATACACCGCCTCTGACTCCCGTCCATCGGCTCTACAATATATAAAATAATTATGATGATTAATGCATTTTTTTACCACAAAAATACAGCAACACATCTTTGATTCATGTCGTTTATAACTGGAATATTACAAGTATTATTAACTTTGTCTGTACAAAGTAGCCTGTCCAGGAAATATGTACAAATTAACTAAAACTGCGAGCCGGCAGGCAAGATGCTCCGCTTCTGAAATGCTTCTGAAACGCTCCTGAAACGCCCCCGGTAAGGTATGACGCCGGAGGAGGCCGGACCAAAACCGCGGCGCAGCCGTAACACGACGCAGACAGACCTGGTGGAATCGAGGGGTTAGCCTGCAACCTAACCTGCTCCGGACCAGGTTAGCCGCTCAGCATAAGTTACGATGGAGCTCTAGCCCGCTAAAAAGAGAACCAGCGTCGTAGGACCGGAAACCCAGAGTTTTCCCTGAAGTTAGACTATAGGCTAAGCGAAAATCCGGCTTCGTTGTACAGGCCTCAGGAGGTTGCAGCTTGTTCGTTTACATTTCAAAATATAATGTATAAACTGTCAACATCTCAACCAAGAGGCTAAATGCTAGATGGTCAAACTATCTGGTAACTATTTAATGAAATAAAGCTTTAAAGGTTTCTTCAGGTGATTCGGTGTGCAAACGTGTGTGAATGTCTCACATTAAGCCTGTGATGGTTTTGCTTGTGGAAGTCTTTACCAAGTCAGACAGTGTGGTTGCCAGGCGAGAGGATAAAGCTCTACGGCTAATTTAAAGGTCTGTGTTTCTGTCAGAGCTTAAAAAACAGACAAACCAAGTACACTGCTCAAAATATTTTTGTTTTTTCTGCAGGTTCACTCTGGTGCCCGGGCTTCACCCTGACTGGATGCTCATGTTGATTTTCGTTCACACTCATCTTACTGTGACTGTGACTCTGGGCTTGCTGCTCGTGCCGAAGGTAACACTCTGTCAACCGTGTCAGTTATTAGGTAACAATGTCAGTCAGTGGTTGGAAGTAACTGAGTAAGCAATACATGTTTGATGTACATGTACTTTACTTAAAGGTCTCCTATCATGTAAAATGCACTTTTTGATGAATTCTATACATATGTGTCCCCGGTATGTAAGGGAACTCACAAAGTGTCAGAAAACAAAACCCTCTCTCTTTTCCTCCGTACCCAAATCTCTAAAAACGGGGTTACAACGGAGCTGATCCAGATTTGCGTCCGATATGACGAAATATCAGAAATGTGGGCTGGCTTTACACCCAGGGCCCTATCAGAAATGTCGCTATCAGAAACAATGAGCTATATGTTTTGGAAGTAATAGAGAACCGCAGTGACGCGTCCTAAAACCCGGATGTAAACTCCTTCCGGTTCCTTTGTCAAAAATGCAATGCAATTTCTCCATAGGATTTTGGAAAATAGCTCGAAATAAGGTCTGTGGTTAACACACATTTAAGAAACGGATCACGTTTTGTTCAGCCGGATAATATCCACATGTCTACCCTACTTTTATAATTTTCGAATCATAAATCTAGTCGCCAGAAGTAAAATGCTAACGTTATGCTATAAACCAGGGGTGGGGAACCTTTTTCCTCTCAAGGGCCGTACAAATGAATGACCTCTGCTTAAAAATACTAAAATCACAGGGCATTCATTTTGCCTTTCTTTCATGCTGTGCAAAGAAAAAGCAACCTCTTAATCCAGATATCTTGCCATGACTCGCGCATGCATTCATTTTTTTTTTTAAATGTTGAAGTTAAAAGCATCAATCTGGTGCACTTTGAGAGCAACATTGAGAGATCTATGGATACATCTCTCAACATCCATATGAAACAGAACTGGAAGCAGATTTTCTTTATGGATATTTTACAAATCACTCCCCTTTCAAACTGTATTCTTGTTTATTGATAACAACTTTTTTGTACTGTCATAGTATTTTATACCTGTTTACTTTATTCTCTTATAACTATAATGATCATATAAATATGTCCCTTTACCTCACTGGTTGTAGAAAAAGCTTCTCATATTCGTTAGCATAGCTAGCTAACCAGATGCTAATAACAACAAAGTTATTGACTGTATGATCAGTATGACAGATGGACAGATCGCCACTGGGCTTTCAACTAAAGACACAGCCACGCAAAAACGGCAGCATGTGTACGGCTCCTTATCTGAAGTGCCGGAGCGACGTTCTGGTGCGCTCGGTCAGAACTGCACCCCTGTCAGACGAGACATAGCCTATACCACGTGATGACACGTTAGGCTCGTGTTGTGTTCAAGGACCCTGACTTTAGCCAGGAAAAACAGGCACTCCCTTGATTAATTATTTTGCGGTCTATATTTCTTACATTTTTTTCTTTTTTGCGTGTATTTATAAATTACCTTGAGGGCCGTATCAAATGGTCTTGTGGGCCGGTTCCCCACCCCTGCTATAAACTAACTACAGCAGGGTCGCTGCTTCAATGTCACGCCAACTTAAGATCCATATTCAAACATACAGATTCTAAATGGTACAAGTTGAAGTGTTTGTTTGAACAGTTTGCAGGAGGCAGGTACTTGCTTTCAAGCAGAACAGGGCAAACAAACTTAGCGGGAGTGTTTTACGTGTTCGGTGTAATGATGTAAAACGGGCTGGACAACTTCTGTAGTTTGTTACGTCACCAGCTCGTTTAGGATAAAAGGGAAGCAACACGAAACCAGGGGCCTGTACTACGAATCTGGTTCAACCTAACCTGGATATGTTTGAGTTAGCCGGTTGGCCTAATCCAAAACATACGCGCTCTCGCTAAACGGTACTACGACACGGGTTATCAAGTGGATCGCTCAAGCCAGCCGTGCCCTATCTAGTTAGGTGCGCGTTCACATGAAAGGGGTGGTATTTGGAGCATTCGACCTATCACAAACATGGAGAAGCGTACTGACAGCGCACCGCGTCATACTTCCTGAATGAAAAGTCATCTATATAATTAGACAAATATGAAGACGTTAAACTTTAAACATCCATGACTTAAACACTTTATCCAGGATAAAAGCCACATAGTTGCACCTGCAAGGTGAATACAGCTGGTAAAAGAAAAAGTGTATAGGGGCCGTTAGCCTTCTCTTCTCTCTGCAGCTCACAGTGTGCCTGCATGCTCCAAAGGGGGCGGGGCCAGCAGCTACTGACCTAGAATCAGCACTTCTCTAACAGGGCTGAAACAGAGGGATATGAGGGATGTCTAAAATGCATGATCTGTTTGGTATTTTGAGCAAAACACATCATAGACACGTTTTATATATATATATCTGAGACCGATAAATGATGCCTAAAAATAGCATAATAGGAGACCTTTAGGTGTATATTGTACTTTTCACTTCCCAACATTAATCCGACAGATATAACTAAATAGTGCTGCATGCATGAAGTCTAACTTTTCTTTCTTAAAAGAGCATTATTGGAAAAATTGTAATGGAGGTTGGTGACTGGTGTACAGAGAGTTTTCCTCTACGGCCGTAATGTAGCTTGTGTATACAACAGTCCATTAATCATCTCAAGTTCATTTGATATTAGCCATCTAGAAACACACACAGATGCACAGAGGCACATTTGGTACCATTACCTTAAACTCATTCCAACTGCGTTAGTGGTTACTGAGATTTAGCTGAGCACTCCCGCGGGTGTCTTTATGTTCAATCTCTCAAGTCTGATGGAAAACATTTAATTCTCCTGCTGTGTAAGGAATGCCACACACCATCAGCGCTCTCTGTTCCTTCATTCTTTCTAAATTAGGCACTTTAGAAATGCAAGTCAGTTGAGTACGCTGGGATAATTAAGCACAATGGGAGGATGTTAATCTCACAGCGTCTGTTCCTGAATCTGGGCTAACTATTTGGTACTCTGTATTGACAGATTTGTTGTTTAATCCAGATGAAACATTTGGCAATGAATAGTCAGAGAAAACAGAATTTCCTCTCTTCTAAATGTTTGTAAAAAATGCAACCTCACCTCGTTTTTCCACTTGGCACCCAAGTAATGATGATATTAGTGCCTGCAAAAACTGAGCTGAATACATTTGAATATTTTAATACTCAATTCGCAAGTGCATTGGATTAAATACAAAAACGCAAGAACATTTTTAAATCAACATAATTATCTCAGCTTTTATTAAAAATTAGTTCAGGTCTTAAAAAGAAACATCTTTGTTGACTCCAACAGTAAACAAGATGGAGGTCAACTTTTGTTAAAGGAGGCCTATTATTTTAATCTTCGGGCTCTTACTAGTATTTTTGGTTTCAACAAGAACGTTTCCAGATGCTATAATTTCCAAAAGAACAGATTATTTTTCTAAATCCATGTGGGCAGGAAAGTAACTTTTATTATGTAACATCCATATCAGTAAATATGTTGCTACAGGAAAACCTTGGTCAACTCAGCCCTCCTCCAATGACCCCTTTAGCCAACATTTAGATATTGTTATACACTATATCTATATATGGTTTCCTATAGGTCAGAGTAATATAATTTGAGAAACCTTATTTCCAATTTAACACCTTTCCAGCAGCCTCACTGATGCCATTATTTAACCCTGCTCTCCATCTGTCTTAGTTTCTGTCCAAAGGGACTCAGGCCAGGGATGATATTGCCACCGAGGCTTACGAGGAGGAGCTGGACATGGGAAGGTCTGGCTCTTACCTCAACAACAGCATCACCTCGGCCTGGAGTGAGCACAGCTTGGACCCGGAGGATATACGGGTAAAGTACCATTTGTTGTTCATACCTGAAAATTGAATATGAAAATATAAATCCAACTGTAGAAATGAAATTATTCCAAAGATTCCCAATATTTACATTCCCTTCCCGTTTTCAGGATGAGCTGAAAAAGCTTTATGCGCAGCTGGAAGTCTACAAATGTAAGAAGATGCTCGCCAACAACCCTCACCTCCAGAAGAAGCGCAACTCCAAGAAAGGTCTGGGTCGCACCCTGATGAAGCGGATAACAGAGATCCCTGAGACCATGCACATACATCGGCAGTGCAGTCGCGAGGATGGCAGCGAACACGGCAGCAACCGTAGCACTTTGAGAAGAAACCCATTCGAACCAAGTCACCACGGTAAGAGACATTTTATCCGTACCATGAAACTGAAGCAGCAAAATGAAATTCAGCCATTATTGGTGGTTTAATTTACACATGTGGTTACTTACTGTCAAAATGTCTTCTTGTGAACACCAGTATGTTCAAAATACCAGTGTTTAGGGATAGGGTTTGTAAGCGGGCTAAACCTTGCTACTGGACTGAGCTAATAAGTAGAGCTGAGGCATATGGGAATGGTTTTGCAGGTATTTGGACAGAAACCAGTAAAGTTCAATTGTGTGTGCTTCATTTTTGTGAATATTTCCAAAGTGTAGAACAGACACTGAATAACATTGAACTTTTAATGTCAATGACATGGCCATTTCTACTGATCATAATTCCATTGTTGAGGTCTATTAGAATAGATTTACATTGTGCAATTTTCCAAACTCACATTGGTTTTCTCATACAGCATCTCTGTGTATTCACTCTCTGTCCTAAACGGCTTGTTGGAGCTCCTTCCCCTCCCCTCCCTGTGAGCCCAGTGTGCTCTGATTGGTCAGCTCGGCCACTGGCTGACAGTGTGAGCTGGCTTACTGGTGTGGTTTCCTGCTCCACTAGCACCCGCGGCTTTTTTTCATACATGATCACTACATCTGCGCACCTTGATGCCATTTTAATGTTTAACCTTCCCTCAGGTAAATCTCGGGATGATTCCCTGAAGAACAAAGTCATTGGCTTGAAGAAGTCGCACAGCTATGACCATGTTTGTGACCAGGATGAAGAAACCGTAAGCCAAACTGGCTCGATAGCAGGAGACAAAATGACTCCTGTGGGAGGTGGTGGGGAAGGATCTCTACTGGGTTCCCTGATTGGCCGGAAACATACTAAAAAGCAGCTGGAACCGTCCATGACCCCACCAAGACTGGAACCAGCCGAGTCCACAGAGTCCGTTCCACTGTGCTGGAAATCAGCCAGCGTCCACAACTTGACCCACGAGAAGAAACCGCTCCACCTTCGGACCTCCATCATGCAGAAGTCTCTGAGTGTGATTGCCAGTGCCAAGGAAAAGATGCCGGGGCTGACCAACAAGACGCAGAGCGTGGAGGATGCCAGTAAGAAAGGTCTGAAGGGGCAGGAGGACAGGATGTTGTCTGAGGTGGATGAGACCCCAGAGCATTACTCCAAGATGATCATCAGCCAGTCAGTGGAGTACTCCAAGTCCCCCCTGAAGATGGGCATCATGAAACAACAGGTACTCTTTATTGATGAATCTTCAAAAAATACAATTTGAACAAAGAGGTTTTAATCAAGCAATTGGGTGTTGAGTTACGTTTTTGAACAGCCAACTTTTGGAAATGTTTCAATATTTTCATTAAAACAGCAGTTGTTGAATGTTTTATTTTTTTATTTTAATAGGTGAGTGGCAGCCAGCCGTCGATTTGTTCCGAGACCGGTCGGAACCTCTACGACGTGTCTGAGGTTTGTCCCTGGGATTCCGAAGACGCTCAGACTCCCACTGAAGCTAAGACCCAGAAACACGTTTCCATTGCTCCCGAGACCACCGCAGGCCGGAGAGGCAGCAGCAGCAGCAGCTCTGGGATCACCAAAGGTAGCCGGTCCAATCAGAGGCAGAAAGCAGGGTATTCCCCTTCCAACAGAAGACGCTCCAAAGATAAAGGAGGAGAAAGGGAGGAAGGCAAGGAGACCCGGAAAACACGACCACCAAGATCACCTCTCCCTCTGAAGCCAGACGTCTGTCCCTGGGAGTTCAATGAGCAGCCCATAATGGGAGGAGATTCAGATTCCCTCTCCCCGGACAGGATCTCACGCAAGAAAAGTGTCACACCCACTGATGGGAAACCCAAGGGGCTCCACTCAGACCACTCCAAGTCCACAGGAAGCCTTTTGCAGCCTCCAACCCTGATGGTAGAGATCTGCCCTTGGGACTACAACAGCCCACCTTCACCTAAGCAGGAGAAGTCCTGCAACAGCCCCAGCACACACAAGAAGAAGCGGAAAGGCTCCTGCTCATCCAACCACAAAGCCGAGAAGGAAAAGGCAAGAGAGAAAAGCAGAGAACGGCGGAGCTCCTCCAGCAAACCGGCGTCGGAGAGAAGACGCGTTAGCCAGTCATCGGAGTGCGGAGGGCCGGTTTCTGAGCGGCGGAGGAGTTCTACAAGGGACCCAGAGATGATGGAGATCAAGAGAGGCGAGGGTTTCTCACGGGAGATCGAGCCCTCACTCAGCAGCTTTGCTCAGACTAGAAAATCACCAGAGAAGAAGAAAGAGAGCTCTTCGAGTAGTAGTACCAAACCCGCGGTCATCGGCGGGGCCAAGGTGGTGGATGTTTGCCCATGGGACTTTCAGGAGCCAGATCCTGGGGGGATGGTGTGATGACTGGGGAAATTATTGTATTATTTTTTTTGTATTCACAGACTGATAGCACAGAGGAAAAAGCAACAGAATGATATAAATTGAAAATTCAATAAGTTAACCTAAGCGAAAAAAGAATCCAAACTACTTGCTAAATGCATTACATCTCGTTGTTTCATTGCAACCTTGAAGTCACTTTTTTTTGTCCGCACTTTTGCTTACATTGTGTACGTTTTATCACATCAAGGTCATTTAAACCTGAATCATACTTGTACATACCAGCAGGTCAGACAATCATTTGTCACCAAAACTTTACATAATCGGCTTATCGAATATTGAAGTTCATCTGTTACGCCGATGATATTCTACGTTACGCACTATGTCAGTGGGGACTCACTGCCTCAGATGCTAATGAAGAAAAAAGCAGGCGACAGGGGAAAAAAAGCCCTACGGATAAAATGGGATATGTGAAGCAGGACCAAAGCTCCAGACACAGCTGCGATGCCTTAGCTATAGGCCAAATGCATAATTCATGGAACGTAAATGATCTGTTTGATTAGTGAAACATGGGAATAACAAAGGATTGTAGTTCAGCTTCCTTTCTAAATGAAGAAAACTGTATATTTCAGTTGCTCAATATACAGTATTGTTGTTCCCTAACAACCATTGCATGCGGCAAACTGTAAAGCGTCCAATAACTGTAAAAAATACAAATTTAGTGGAGAACTTGTACTCAACTATGACCGGAGAACTTTTGATGTTGTTGCTTATGGTATTTTCCTCCTATGTACCATATGATGCTTTCAAAATGATGTGCATTGCCATCAATAATGTACATACTGCAAATGGCTTGCAGTTGCAGTTGCGCAGTGATGAAATATCCATGAGCCTCTCCCTTATGTTGATAGTTATTTACCGTTTATTTTATATCCATGCCCTGGATGCCACTTTTAAAGGAGGTGGTATTATTTCCACATGTATAAAATAATGTGATGGAGTCTTTAAAGGACCAAACCAAACCACGACAAGAGTGGATGATGTGAATAATGCATTATTACTGTCACTTAGTCGCCAATTTTAACATCTGCCTGAATGCACCTTCTTTCCAATCTTTGCACATATTCAATCGCTTAAACCACGACTATGCATGACCAAAGCTATTTTTTGCCACTTTCTTGCCAACGGGAGATGAGTAATTCACTATTTCAACATCATCTCCGACAACAGTTCGCCTTTCTGTCCCGTGATCATCCACCCACCAGCGACAAATAATGAAACGCAGTCACACACAACGCAGTCTTCTTCTGAAGCTGTCTGTGCATGACAGTGAAAATACAGCAGTATTGTTACACTCAAATTCACCACAAGGCATAAAAAAAAACATTGTTATGTAATACTTAAAGAGGACTAAGGAGCACATTGGATTTACAAATATAGATGTCAGATGTTGTCATGTATTTATCAAGATAAATGTGTAAAATAACTTAAAAAAGGCTTGATGAATAATAAACATGAGCCTGCACTCACATGGGTTTTTTTCTATCAGATGGTTTTAGGCTGTATGAAATGGAATGTTGTAACTTGCCCACTAAATGTATTTTATGCTAGTTATACTATATGATGTGACTCCAAAAAAGTTACAAAATGGTGTAGCATCGACACAGGAGTACTTATATTTTACATTCTTATTGTGTTGCATGTACATACAGTAAATACCCTGTTCTCAATTATGGATTAAATCTTTCTATAAAAACCCAGTTGACATTACTTTGGTCTGTTCAGTATTGTGTTTTTTTCAGTTCACTTGGCATGTACTTTGCTCTCTGTGCAACATTGCCATCATGTGGATAATGAAAATATCGAGTTGCTAGTTTTCTTAAAAGTTACAGACTTGAAGTGATGAATCAAACTCTTTACATTCAGAATAGAAAAAGGCACACACAGTCCTCCTCTAAAGGACTTTCAGAGTGTCTTCTCTTATATATCATCATTTATACAATGCTGACCTCATGACAAGGCTAATTGTCATGGACCGTAGCCCTTTCTCAGGACAAAGGCCTTCTACTCTTTCAGTGACTATAAGCTGATTTTGTTGCAATTTAAACACAGTGAATCACACAGGCATTAACAAAATCAATACACTGATTATTAAATCAAGTATTTGTACTACTTTAAACTGCCATCTGCCCGTCCTGACTTCCTAATTCCCCATGCGCTCTTGCTTGGACTACATCCATCTACAAACGTAGCCCTAATTTTGACCTTAACCACACGTTACGTTTTATGATCCCAACTTGGGCCGTGAAGTGGGAAACAAAGTGGTCCAGGGGTAATGCCCCTTGCCCACCAATAACACCAAGTTGTGTAACTCAGTAGTTATGATCTCAACTACTTCTACTACTAATTTAAGATTGAGCTACAGTGTTCAAAGGGAAATTAAATCTTTCTTTAACCAACAGCCAAACTTAATGGATATTCATCTCACTAAAAGCAAAAAGAAAACATGTTGGTACAGTCCGGGTCAGATGTAGCCAAAAAGGCTTCACTTTACTAGATGTATTTATATAAATATGGCATCAAACTTAGTGGTGTGCAAACTGATTATTTTCACAGTATCGGTTCCTGTGTGTTGATATATAATGTATATAACAAACGAACAACGAACTTTTAAGTTTTTATATTTCTTTGCATAATATGCCATCAGGTTCACAGTGACACTGCAAGTATCACCCACTAAAATAAAACATACAACGTTCTTCAATGCTTATCCTGTTTGAGTTTGGATTATTAAAATGCAACCTATTGGTTTGTTTTCTTAAATTGTTGGATATTATAAAGTGGATTCATGACTACTTGGAGGTTGGATAAAGATAGGCTTAACCGGTTCATTACGGACACTCAAATATTTGTTCAAAAATACTTGTTGGTTCAGTTTTGCACATCAGCTACATGAACAAAACAAACAATAAAAGGTGCTCACTATTACCATGACAGTCTATCTCTGAGATAAACCACAGTTGTAGCCTAACATAGAAATTAAATATGATTAGAATATGCATTGTGTAACACAATCTCCTGAACTAAAACAAATCCAAAATGCTTGCCCCTCCAAATTGCCAGCCAAAGTAATAAGGGGTAAGGAAAGCACACCTGCAACACACCAACATGATTACTCAATCTGACGGTCAGCAGCCAATTACAAAGCTATCTGGAATTGGTACCCACCTCAGGAAAAAGCACATGATCAGGAGGGAAAGAATCAAATCAAATCAAGTTTTATTTATATAGCACATTTTTAAAACGATTTTTGGTCGAGCCAAAGTGCTGTACATGCAATAAAAGCACTTTACAACAAATACAACAGGAAAAATAAAAAATCACAAACATGCACGATGAAATCTCTATGTCATGTGTAAACGCTATGTCATGTTTAAACACCTGGGCGCCTCCCTGTGAGGTGTTCCAGGCACGTCAAGCTGGGAAGAGACCAAGGGGCAGACCTAGGACCAGGTGGAGGGATTATATCTCTTCGCTGGCCTGGGAGCGCCTTGGGGTCCCCCAGTCAGAGCTGGTTGATGTGGCCAGGGAAAGGAACGTTTGGGGCTCGCTGCTGGAACCTCCGCTACCCGACCACGGATAAGCGGGAGAAGATGGATGGATGGATGGATGTTTAAACACTGAATGAAAGCATTTCTACAGAGATAATGAACGAGAGCAAATATATCTGTTACAACTCCAGGATCACATGTTGTTATGATGACACACAGTTTCTCAAACTGCAAACAATTATCTCCCCCCCACAAATGAACGAGCGGCAGTGACGTCACCCTGCAGCACCGGACAGGGCGTCTTCCAGGAACAACCGAACAACCGAACAACCGACCGGACTGACACATCACATCCACTGCAAAGCCGCTCAACATCACAGCTTTCCACTAATTTATCACTTAGTCACTTTTGACAGCGCGATCTTGGATTAAAATGGGGAACGTGCAGGTAAGAAAACGGGACTTCCCAACTTTTAAAAACAACATTAGATTTTTAATTAGGCTAGTGTAAAATGGAGGATCAGCCACTTTTAAAGCTTTGAAACGATCCAGTTTACTGTGATGATCACTTATGCAGCGTCCGGGAGATTATTCTAAGGGTGTTATTTACTTCAGGAGATGTAAACAACACTTTCTGACAGCTGCGAGGCAGAAGTTGCGCAGTTTATTTGAGCAAATGAAGTGAGTCCTGTAAGGCCTGGGCAGCAGCAGAAAAAGGGACAAGGCATTTCTCGGAAAGGCTGATCAATAAGGCTGCATTGTGCTAACGGAGGGGGGGGTGATGAGAGAAGGCTGCCCACAGACTGCCGCATGACTCAGCGATCAGCCTGCTGCTGCACCCTTTTCCTGCGGGAGACCGGCCTACTGTAACAGGCCCTGTGATGATCCCTTACAACCTCACTGTGTCATCATGCTTCTCTCTGATTCTAGCTTGTTTGTTATTTCATTTTACATTTCACATCAGTTTGCAGTGTATCGAATCAGTAATCGGAGCTGTGAATTACATTTACTTAAGTACAATTTTGAGATGCATGTATTTCCATTTTATGCTACTTTGTACTTTTACTCTACTAGAATTCAGAGGTAAATTGTGTACTTTTGCTCCAATACAGTTATTTTGTACCTCTTGTTCCTTTAGATAAATTATGTAAAATAAACAACACTTAAATCAGACTTTAGTTACACCTGGAGTAAATTCACGTTACCAGCTTTGATTACACTTAAATCCATCAACATTTATAATCAAAACATATCATAAATATTATATATAATATCTGCACAATGAGTAGTTTTACTTTTGGTACTTTAAGTATATGTTGATGTTAATACTTTTACTTTTACTTGTAACAGAGTATTCCTACACTCTGGTACTTCTACTTTTACTAAAGTACATGATCTGAGTACTTATCCACCTCTGTCAGTAATTATAGGATACATGATCCTAACAGTGTGTGTAGTATTATGTTTGCTTTTCTTTTATGTTTTGTATCTTCTTTTTTGTTAATGATCATATCACTTTGTGTTCTAGCCCACCCTTGTCCCATATGAGGATTTTGATGTCACTGTTGATATCAAGGCTATCAGAAAAGCCTGTAAAGGTCTAGGTAAGTGTGAATAGTGTAGTCTCATTCTTCTTCAATAACTGTGCAATTTGTTGTTTCTCTTCAGTCATTTATATTATTTAGTCTCTTGGTTTCTCTATTTGTGTGTGATTATTGCATCCATTACTTAATGTGCATTTACAATGGATACACAAATATATATTGAATTAATCAGAAAGGTTATCAGATCAATTGAAGATAGAAGTTAACAGACTGGTTCCACACAGCACAAAGAACATTTTGAGGCCAGCAGTGTTGTTATATCAATATCAGCAATACTTCCCTCTTTTTTTGATCAGTTATTTTTGTATTACAACTGTCCCTGTAGCGAGACAGATATAACCAGCAAATTACCAATTATACAAATTAAAATTAAAAGCAGAAATTGTATGTACCGGTATTTAATTACCTTACCATGAGCATTTAGTACACATATTTGAATAATAATTGTCAAAGCAGAAAAACTATATTTCTGATTTTACCAGAAACATGTCTGCCTTGCTGCCATTTTAATAATATACTTCTACGGTTAGGTGACAAGACATAGCAACTGCCATCAAATGTTAGGCTCTAAGAAGCCTTATAATAGTGAAATACTGCCCTGATGGTGAAGCTCCCATAATTGTATTACATCTCATTTAGCTGAAGCAAGTGACACTAAGTGCATTCAGCCAAGCGAAACCTTTCTAAGTGCTGGAGTTTTTTTAAATGAAA
>CALSBZ010046932.1:6880534-6909686 GCA_943591055.1 Gobionotothen gibberifrons
CAGCCAGGATAGCAAACGGGAGTGGTTTTGTTGCCCTTTCGATTGGCCGATGAAGAGCGAAGTACACAAGCTAGAGTGTATGGTTTGATTCCAACCTTCTTGTGGTCATTCAGCCTACCAATAAAACACAACAGCCCATAGAACCAATTAGGAGGAAGTGTAGGGTTATACCACTTTAAATCTATGATGAATGATAATGGCCATTCGATGGGCTGATTACTAAAAGATATGTGCTGCTTTATAATCTGCAGGGACGGATGAAGAAGTCATTGTTCAGATCCTGGCCAATCGCTCTGCAGCTCAGCGTGTGGAGATCAAGAAGGCCTACTTTGAGAAGTATGATGACGTAAGTATCTTTTCTACACTCCCTCTCTCATGCTCCTACATTTATTTACACATACACGTAAATGCAGTTGTTTCTTTTTCTGTTCAGGAGTTGGAGGAAGTCCTTAAGAAGGAGCTGACAGGTAGTTTTGAGAAGGCCACCATAGCCATGTTGGAGCCTCCTAATGTTTACTTCGCCAAGGAGCTGAGGAAGGCCATGAAGGGGGCGGGAACGGACGAAGACGTGCTCGTCGAGATCCTGTGCACGGCCACCAATGAGGTCGGTCAATCTGTGATAATATCCTTTGATACTACATGTTTTACTCAATTTCTACAGGTGAACTATTAGAAACTATTTATATTCTGGTTTACATGCGTTATTTAACATGGAGTCTATCTTCGCTGCCAGTTTTTCTGATTTTCTGAGAACACTGCTTGGCCTCCATTTTGACAAAATCCATAAAGTGAGAAAGAGCTTCTAGCAGATATCCAATGTTGTAATTCAAAAGCCCTCCACATAATTGCCCTGTCTAACCTTTTGTTAAATCCTTAGTTTATAAAATATGCCATAACAGACAGTTAAATCCAAAGTTGTATAAATGACTTTCCAGTCATGGGGGAATAATTATCTTGGGGTTTGTAACTCAAAGTGACCTATTTGTATATAACACATAGTCATATGATCCATTTCAAATGTAAACATGTTGATTCTCTGTCTTTGCCTCTTCTACAGGACATTATGAGCTACAAGGAGACTTACGCCGCTGGTGAGTTCTCTTTCAGTCTGAATCATTTATATACAGCGACCAATCTGAGGTTCCTCTCATACTGGAAAGAGTGATAATTCAACCAGCATGTGGAACAGATACATACTAAGTTTTATATTCGTCCTAATGTTGTGGCCGTTTTCAGTTTTGGGGGTGAGTCATGGAGTCATGAGATATGTTTTCCTCATGTTTTTCACTGGCCACAAACACAGTGTGATCCTCGTCAGAATCACAGTTGACTCATTGCAAAATAACCAAGCTCTCAATAACCTTATTTTTATCCCGTGTTAAGACACATTTTCACCGTACACTTTTTTATTTTTTAGTTCTTTTACCGATATATTTTTTCCAGAAGCTAATGCATAAGTGTCTTAAACTTACATTCTGTTTGATAGCCACCAGGGGCTGACAAAGGGGTTTAAAAAAAAAAAAGTCAATTCAATATAAGTCTATGAGAAAATGACCCTTACTTCTGCTTGATTTGATACCTCAATACGTTTATGGTCTCCATCACTAGTTCAAAGTCTTCTTCAATACAGCATGATGTTCATTTTGTAAATGATTGTCCCATTTCTAGTTAAGTTGAAAATATGGCAGCTAATGCTTTAGGGCGGGGCTTCCTTGTGATTGAAAAGTCACTACCAGGGTGTTAGAATAAGGGTTAGGGTCTGTTTAGTCTTAACACTGCAACCCTTTCACCGTGTTTTTGTTCAGGAAAGTTAATTGTAACCTTTTGGTCGTCTAAACATTTCCTGACAGCGTGCGGTTTTCATTTAGCTTCACTTCACAGTGTATTTATACACTATGTTTTAAGTGTTGACTGGTTTTCCCTCCTACCTTACAGTGCATGAGCGTGAACTGGATGCAGACATTGAAGGTGACACCAGTGGAGACGTGAGGAACCTGCTGACGTCACTGCTGCAGGTAAAGTCCAGTTTAACCATCAACAAACAGTAAACAAAGAAAACAGAGACCACGTTTTGAAAAACAATTAAGTGGAAGTCTTGAATTTGGATGGAAGCCATGAAGAGAAGAACAATACCGCTTCTATTCCTCTGATAATGGAAGCACAATTGTTCTCCATGCTGTGATTCGCCCACTGAGACATTTGTCAAACATCCCATCATCGGCATGCTGCTGCCTCCGTGCCAGCTCTTTCCGCCCTCCCACCCTTTCTGCTTCCCCTCTCTCTTCCTGTCCCGCAGAAAGGAAAGACAAACACAGTGTGACTCACGTTCCACAGCGGGACCTCCTATCCAAAGAGGCCTTCAAATATTTCCCATTGATGTGCAGCAGATGATTGTTATCCCTTAAATGCCTGAGATTACATTTGCAACCTGTCTTTTTGACTTTTCCATAACTCTCTGAATCTTAACCTCACTTTACATGCTTCGCCTCGTTGATCCCTCCTCTTAAACATGTCTTCTTCCTCTCCACGTCCCCCTCTTTTCCTCTCTAAAGGCGAGTAGAGACGAGGGCTATGAGGTGGATGAGGATTTAGCCGAACAGGATGCCACATCTTTGGTTGAGGTACGTTCCCAGATGCTTCATAATTCCCCTTTGAATTAGTAGCCTTATTCATAGTTTGCCCATTGAATAACCCCAGTGTTTGCAATGTAACGTGATCTAAGGCTTAGATGGCAAGATTTCATAAATCAAGCTTGTTTTTGTGGTATTGCTGCAGTGTGGCTTTTCCTACAGTAATGGATTGTTGGATCTTCGTGAAAATTCACAACTTAAGCGTGAAGCTTCATATTTGAAGTATCACTCTCACACTGTACAATAGCAAGTGTGTGCAGAAACAGGAATCTGCGAGATTGTCAGCATTTCCTCACATCTCACATACTACAATGAGGTTTATAGTCCTTCACAAACAGTTCTCTTAACCACGCTAGCATCTGGAATGTAGGGATGGAAATTGTGGTCTGTTGCCCCAATCTTTCATCCCTGACACGGAGATATCCCATCAACTATTAATGGATTGTAACCAAATTTGGGATGCACATTCTTGTTCCCCAGAGGATAAATCATTTGAAATCATCAGATAGTTTAGATTTGTTGACTTCTTTGGTATTTTCAACCAAACAACCTTTTAAACTAATGACATTCCAATGATGAGCTCTAGGCTTTGTGTTTGGTGCTAATTTTCTCATGCTAACATCCTAAGATGGGGACTTGGATACAAATAAATAATACCTGATGAGCAAAAACACATTAGCATTAGCTTAAATGGCTGTTTTCTTTTAGTGGGCTACATCACAGAGCTGCTAGCATGGTTGGATACTATGTGGTTACCATATCATAATGAGGTTTCATATGTTGTAACTTGTAACACTACAAGCAAAACGTTTTGGCTGTTTTGTGTCGATAATAATGTATTTCTTCCGACTAGTGGGAGGAATATATCCAATTAAACATTGGGTGATTATTTTACAAACCTGTCTAGTTCGCCTGTAGATTTCTTAAAAATGTACCTAAAAATTGCATTAGATAATGCCTCATTTGCATTGAACAGAGTATTTCAGAAAAGTTTTAATACAAAAGTGATTGTCTTAAAGTGGACCTATCATGCTATATTTGAATAATATAGTGTAGGACCATACCTATATAAGGCATATTTATACTTTTTATTTTTCAAAATACCAAACGGATCATGCATTTTAGCCATTCCTCATTTCGCTCAATTTAACACTGTCTTTTCATGGGCTGATTCTGTGAGAACAGCACCATCTACAGGCCTGGCATATGTACTACAGCGTCTCCAGCGCTTTCGAACGGCAATGTCCGTGGCTGTCTCCTCCTGATTGGTGGAGTTGGCCCAATAGCCTGTGACGTCATAGAAGTATTCAAATCTGGATCAGTCTGTATCAGATCCGTTGCAGCCCCGTTTTTAGAGATTTGGGTATGGAGGAAAATAGAGAGGGTTGTGTTTTCTGACACTTGGTGAGTTCCCTGACACACCGGGGACACATATTCATGTATAAAAGACGTACAAAAGTGCATTTTGCATGATAGGTCCCCTTTAATTTAAGTGAAAACTGGGGAAGTTCCATGGTGATCTGTATAAGTAAAATGTGTTTACCCCATTCTCCTGTCTGTCCTTCGAAAGGTATTACTAATAGGAACAATGACCGAACGAACAAAAATAAGATCAAGTTTGTTTGACATGGCATTAAAACACAACAATGCTGTCTTTTAATGTACTCTTTGTATCCCTGTCAGGCAGGAGAAGGCAGATTTGGCACTGATGAGACCACCTTCAACTTCATCCTGGCTCACAGGAACTACATGCAGCTCCAGGCCACCTTTAAGATCTATGAGTCGGTAAGAACTGCTCACATTCCTGCAATAACGAGCTACTTTTTAAACATAATGTCATCTGGGCTTTCATCACTGTTGTACGTCCAAGTTCTCACGTTACTCGTTCCCTTGCAGCTTTCAGGGACCGACATTTTGGACACCATTAACTCTGAAGCAACAGGAACTCTCAAAGAATGCTACATTACTCTAGGTAGGTTGGACTTTAACGGGATGTTCACAAGCCATGACTTATCCAATCAAATGTCAGTATTTTTAATAACACCTGCTGCTTGTGTGTGTTTGTTTTATAGTCAGGTGTGCTAAGAACCCGCAGCTGTATTTTGCCCGACGCCTTAATGCCGCCATGAAGGGGGCGGGCACTGACGAGGACACGCTCATTCGCATCATTGTAGGCCGCTCTGAGGCAAGTCAAAAAATGTGCTCAATTTTAAAGACAAAATAACCAATAAGAAAGGATTTGTTGTGACGGCAGTGTTATGTTGTTAACCCCACAGTTCGACCTGGAGACAGTGAAGGACATGTACCTGGAGAAATACGACGTTACCCTGAAAGACGCTCTGGATTCAGAGTGCGGTGGAGACTTTAAACGCCTCCTCATCGAGATCCTGCACTAAAACACCTCTTCTTCTTACAGGCCTGGAACAACATATGTAAACTAATAACTAAACAAAGTCTAACACATTTTCACTTTACTCTGCAGAAATTATTGTAATTATCTGCTGCAATCTGGACACAATATGAAAAGAATAATTTTCTAAAATATATTACAAACATGTAAAAATGATTTACTACGGATTTGCAGGGGTTAAGGCAACATCTGGAAGTTGCAATTACCATTAAAAATAATGATGTAATAACCAAAACAAAATGGATGTCTTCATTCATAAACAATTGTATAACACCTTAACAACAATGTCCATTTTATCCATTCAAGTGTGAATCAAACCAATCCTCCTTGAAACATGCGCAGGAAGGAGGAAGGCTGCTCTGTTATTATATTATCCACATATTACATTTTCATTAAAGAAAATTACAACTCCTCCATTTTGTAATAACCAGTACAATATGTGTTAAGTTATTGCAAAATGTGTGAACATGTCTAACATACAAGCTGTTTATTATAAACTGCAGCATATTATTTAGAAAAATATGGATATTATTACATAATCAATATAAAATGTGTTACCTTTTGTGGAATGATTACATAATGTGTGGTTTCAATGCCTTATTTAACCAATGTGACAACATCTCTCCCCACTCATTCTTCCTCCTCCTCCTCCTCCTCTGTATACCCCTTTACCAGTTGTACTCATTCCCTTCTGAATCATCCTCATTGCAGCATGGACCAAAAAACAATTACACAGTATTTTACACATGGTGAACTTACATTCATAGCGTTTAAATACACAGTTTTGACAAGGACATTACACTCTTACTGTCAAGGTGCTTGGAATGTTTGTTATCCTTTTTTGACAATATTACGACAGCATTGTGGAATTTGTTAATGTTTCTATCTAAATAAATAGTGTTCTTTATTCACACTCGACAGCTTTAAATAAACATTTCACATTTAAGTTGTAGGTCAGCATTTCAAACATTTGCTGTCAACATAAACGACATGTTCTCTTATATTTACTCATTTCTAATAACTGTAATAGCCTCAAAGATGCCTTTCAGAAGATGATAGCGATGCAATTTCTTTTTTGTTGCAACACTTAAGTGCCGAATTTGAAAAAGTAGAGGATTTAATATTCATAAATATACCCTGATTTCATAAGCCTCAACTCTTCAAGTATGCAGTGTCGGGTTTTTGTAGCTACATCCCTAGTTTTTTATTAGGGATTTTTAACTGTTTGTAGTCTTATTTTTAAGTCAAAGCTAACATCCTGCCTCTTACATTTACACACTTTATTAGACAGTTTCCTGTTCTCATTTACTGCATTAACATTTACTACAGTTAAACTCCTACATAATACATGTGTAACACTTGACTTAATGTGCTTTAAAGATTAGTAGATGATCTTAATAATATTTTAAAAAACTCTCTAACTGCTCTAACCCCATAGTACAAACGCTGATAATGGACTACATGTATGGAATTGTATCTCAACACACTTTATTCAAAACCAACTATACTATATTACTCTAGTATCATAAATAAATATGATACATTGTTGTATTTCCATATAGCAAATGAAGACTAACTTATATGAAAGAGGTTGTTATTAACCTGTTGTAATGGCATTATTATCCAGTGGTAATAAAATAACTTCACCCAAAATGTGTTATTCTCTTTATTTCCTGTAGGGGGCAGCATTGTACCACCATTTAGTACATGGTGCATTTCAGGAAGAAATGACATGCAAGTTATTACAATCACAGTGAAATCACTTATGTTATAATTGTGTTGTGCTTGTAACGTATTGTGACGTGTATTACTCATTTTAAACAACCATTTGCTCTCATGTCCACCAAAATGTATTGTGTTTCTGTTTTATAATGTTTGTCGTGCTGGCCTATGATCCAAAGCAACATAAAAGTTGCTTTTTATAATATCTAGCCCAAAACATTTCTGACTAATGCGCAGAAACAGTGGGACGCCTCTGGGCGACTGTAAAGCGGGTAGAGGAGAAGAAAAGTTCAAAACAAGTGAGAACTGCTTCCAGATGCACTGACACAGGAGCAGCCAAATTCTCACTTTCATTCCCACGGCTTTCTTCTTCTTCTCTTTCTCCCACTCCTCTCTGTATCTTCCTCTCCCCTCACATTCCTTGATGTAATGGTTGTTTCTGTATCAAGGACAAGGTTAGGAGTACACTTGCCTCCTGCACATTCTTGCTACCTGTATGTTCACTGTCTGTGTGCCATATGTGGCCCTGCTGCTCGCTCATGCTCTGAAGGCAGTGTGCACCACACATGCCTGTTCATTTCAGACAAAGGTGGGGGGTGGATTCCATGCAGTGTAAGGACTCAAGTATGACGTGTCAGACTCCCTTTTGAGAAATATTTGTCTCTAAATATTGTGATTTTTGGAAGGAAACTAATTATATTACAACATGTTCCTGATTAATGTCTTAATAGAAACAAAGGGAGTGTAGGACAATTATTTGGGTGGGTAGGGGGGTAGAATTTTCAGTTTAGCTGTTTTCCAAAGCAGGACCCGACAGGGTAAGGAATATCTCGAACGCCCGCCCTTCAGAAAACATGCCTTACCCTCCTCCTCCAAAAAAAAACTGCAATAACCTCCCCCGAATAAGAATAAAAGTGCCTTATCTTAAAAGAATGAAAATACAACCCCCTTATTGGAAAACAACTGCAGTGTTCTAAGAATAAAAAGCATTACACAGCACCAATAGGAAAAAATACTTTTAAAAAAAAAGAAACATGAAAGCATAATAAGCTTATGTTTTTTACATTTGATTTTCTTTCTTTTTACAACTATTTCTAGAAGAAAAACTAGAAATAAAGTATCAATAAATAAGTCAAACTACCCTCCCTGACTGTCCTTCCAAACCAATGGCTGTACAGTCCCAAAAATACCATGATGCAAATGTTGACCATTCATCTTTAAATGATTTCTTATGGAAAGTTAAAATAGTTTAATGACACTAAATACATTTGCTTTGGCACTTGGAGGCCGGGGAAATTGTTTAAAATCCTAAACTAAAGTCTAAAAGCCATGTAATAAAGTATCTAGAAGAACAAGTATGGCTTAAACATAAACCTCTATTTTTTCTTACTGTACAGGCAAACCTTTTCCTTGCTTAAAGACACATCCACCGACTCAACACACCTTCCTCCATCTGTACTCTATTATCCAGAGTGCTAATGTGTAAGGGCAACTTGTCCTGCCAGACAGTGCTCCACTCTATACTGTAGGCGCTGACCTTTTTCCTTAAGCGTTTATCATTGTCAAACCACAGTACCTCAGGTCATCCATCAGCCTGGGGGTGTTTTCAATTTGTCTCAAGATATGCTTTCTTTCTCTTCTGTTTGTCGACCTACCTCTGCTTATTGTCTTCTGTCTAGTTCTTGACAAGACTGAGGCTTAGTTCACTGTGCTGCTCATGCTTTATTCGTAGCAAAGGTCTGGTCAAGCTACCTAGAACTAGAGAAAATCAGACAGTGGGACAATGTGGAAATGGTCGCGTCGGCACTCTTTTGATCCCTATGACACAAACCTGCATATTAATGGACTAATCCCCTAAAAGTCATGGTTTATGGAATAATCTATAGCACACAGTAACCTGGGGGTCATAACTTCCAAGGCTGGAATAACAACATCAACTGGTCTACTGGTTTTCATAGAACATATGCCCCGGATCATAATATGCTTTTTGATCTTGTGCCAAAGCAGAGCAGCACACTAGGAAGGAGAGGGGTTGTCATTGGGCGTGTTTAGGAAAGCCATTTCGAGGTTAACTACCCGGCTAATATAATTTCAACTGTTTAAATTCATGATAAAGGATCTGTTCTTTGATGTTTAATAGGAAACACCTGGCAGCTTCTGCTAGGAGCAAACGTATCCAATTCAGTCACCATGTTGCTAACTGTGGCACGTGAGGAAAAGCCCATGATTAGGACAATGCTTATAGTGATTAGTCAAATTGCTTGTTTGGTACAGTTAAGTACTATAACTACAAACTACTAAAGAGGAAATATATATTTTGTATTCATCTTTTGTTGAAATTCAGATTCTGCTTTGACAAAAATAAAAAGGATTGTTAAAGTTGTTAGGGTTGTACAAGTCAGATGATACATGATGAGTTAGACTCCAGGCCCATTTTCTTAGACTAGTGGTTGAGTTCGTCAAACAGATAAAAAAGGTGCAAAAAATATAAAGTATGGTCGTTTTCTCAGAGTCCTCTATTCAATCTGACCTGCTTTAGCGTACAGTCAAAGCGGCTCCTTCCAGTTCATTTCAAGTCACTTCCACAATGGCTTTACTTCTCAGACCCTGGTTCTTACACAGAGACAGCAGCAACACACAATCTGGCAAAACAATTTATTGGATTTCAAATAAAACATCAAATATACACTTTATTACAGTTTGCTTTGAGTAAACATTAACTATATCTTACGGTGTAAATAATGAAGATATACTATCTCTCCAGGACAGTTACACCTGGCCTTAGTGAAACATATGATTGTCTTTAAGTCCATAATATGCAGAAAAGTGGTCATGAAACAGGGCATGCAGTAGATATTCACATAAGAAAATGGTGGCTAACATGAAACACATGCTCTTAAAAAACACTCTCCTGAATGAAACCAGCAGCTAACTGCTTTTAGTGACAGCAAACAAGCTGAAGATCTATTAGAGTCAACAGAGTGACATTATTACATAAATAAAGAGAGAAATACAGCAAATACAATTTCGGAAGTGTGAGAAAATAGTTTAGAGCCATCAATTACGAAATAATTACACTTAAACTTGCATTGATATAAATAAGGTTGATGAGTAATGCTACTTTTTTTGCACAAAATAAAAATAAAAATCAAATGAGCTGTAGGCTACTCATTACAAAATCAAGCAGCTTCAAGCAACAGTTCAACGTTTTGGAAATAGCCTATTTATTCTCTTAACAAAAGTTATATGAGAAGATATGAAATGGTCCTGAATTGCAGGTAAACAGTTCAATTGGAGAATAAAAAAGCAGAATGTATTTGTCAAAATGCAATTCCAGAAACCATCTGCAGACACCTGGCAACAATTTCGTTTTTGTTTTAGCTTAAAGTTAGCTTATAAACTGGCTTCTTGTGACACAATTGAGTCATACAAGTTGGCTCTCTCAACTGCAGTCTTGCATCTGAAGATGCTTATCTGACTGTAAACAAGGTGTAGTGCAGAAAGGGTAAGTTGGCAAGATACTGTATCTGTTGGCTACACTGGTCTCTCAGAGAAATAGCCAGATCGATAGTCAGACCGATATCCAGTGGGTTTCAATATCGTAAAAGTGCTAATATAAGCACATTTGTACCTGTATTCTCAAAGGTATTCTTACCTTTGGACTGAGCCGGGCTAGTGTTTAAGCTATCAAGCTGCTGGCTGTAGCTTGATATTTAACAGACAGATATAAGAATGATATAGATAATCTCATGTAACTCCCCAGCATGAGAAAGTAAATAAGCGTCTTTCCCAAACAATCTAACTACTGTATGCCTATTAAATCAAAGTAATCAAAAATGTCCATCATATAAATGGCTTAGCTTCTACTGAACTGGAACAACACGGTGAAGCTTTGTCTCTCTGATGTTACGCTGCTACCCAGAGGATCGACACTCCACTTCCTGTTTGGTAGCTGATCTGGTTGACTCGTCCGCGTACACAGTCAAGTGTGAAGAACACAGCTGTACCGTTATGAACCTGGAAGGACGCCCGCAGGCTAACACTGGCCCAACGACTTCCCTCAGGCATCTGACCAGCCACCTGCTGGGCCAGAGGGACGGGTCGCACTCCCTCCGCCTCTCGGCCTCCTCCTGACCCATCCGGATCGTTACGCTTTAAAAGAGTCACTTTGACCAGGTTGCAGGAATGAATGAGTTTGAGATCCATAGCCACACTGACTGTGCCGCTCTCCCTGAAAACAAAATCTCGCTTTTGATCTGTTGGACCTTTCCCTAACAGCCCCATCTGAGAAACCTGAGCACTGGTCTGGCGGAAGAACAGCGGCTTGTTCCGGACTGCTCCTGACGGTAGGCCGGTGTTGGACACGGATGCCGTCAGAGAGGAAGACAGAGCAGCAGGGACCCAAACCAAGCTGAGGATACTGATGCCGGTCTCGTCTCCAAAGAAGCGTACATTGCACTGAGCAGGAGAGAGGATCTCAAAACTTAGGGTGTCCCCAGAGCCAACTTTAGCCACTCCTGTCAGAGATAAGGACGTGTCTCGATAGTGGACGCCTGGTTTGAAGGAACGCCCCAACTCAGAGCTGGTTCCGTTACGGTTCAGGTACGCTAACAGTTGGAAGCCCTCACTCACACACGCCTGGCCCATGGAGTACAACGCCTGCTGAAATACAAACCGCACGGTGCCACTTTCTGCTAAACGGATCCCTCGGCCATCATGAGTCAGCCCCACAACGTAAGGGTCAGACGTGGAGCTGGTGCGGAACACCGGGCGATAGTTGGTATGGTAGTGTGCGGACACCATTGCCTGTGCTGTCATGGCAACAGCCCCGGTATCATGTGAGAGCCAGAGAAGACTGAGTGAAGCTGCTGAAGGGTCGTACAGCTGCAGACCATCGTTGCTTTGGTTACAGTGGTTGCTGGCACTCCGGAGGAAGAGGGATATCTTGTTACCTGGGGCGACTTCTGCTACCCCGCTGATGCTGACACTCTGGAGGGACCTTTCTTCCCGCTGCTCTACCCTAATACCACTGAGGTCACGACCTTCAGAGCTGTCTGTGTTGTTCATACGTAGGCACAACTGGATGAAGCTACGGCAACCGTGGCTTACCGAGAGGTTCTCATCAAGCCAGACCAGACCGTGCTGCATGAGCACTAGACGGCCTTCTTCGGTGGACAGTAACACTCCGTCGCCTCTTCCTTTTATTTGAAGCTGCACGCTAGGGAAGGCATGAGCCAGGGAGTTGCCTTTTGCGCCAGGCAGACTTACATCTCCAGCCCAGGATAGAGAGAGCGCGTTGTCACCAGCAGGAACAGGGCCAGAGCAGATGGCGTCTGCAGTGAAGGTACAAGGGGAAGCAACGGGATCTCCATCACACTCATTGCAGGCCTGACACTCATCCATGTCCGAGTGGTAGAAGTAGTCGTGGCCGCACATTCCTGAGTTGCCATCACGCTCCGTCATGCTCTGGCACCTGAAGCCACCTGACGATAGAGAAACAAAGACATGATGGTTGAACATTTTATTCTAAAAGCACTGTCTCTTTTAGTTCAGCAAATGGAAAAGAAGGAATGTTTTAGAGACCTTTTTGTTGTAATATAATGTAGACTCTTTACAAAAGTTAGGGTTAGGGTTAGATAGTAATTAATGTTACCTGGAGTGTTGAGACACTTCTGTCGATCTCCACACAGATCAGATATTTCAAGGCATTCATCTCTGTCCTGTAATGACAAAAGAAATCAACACTTCCAATGTTAAAGCATCTATGGTAATTACTCAGTCACCCTACTCTGTGGTTCCCCATCAGTCAGCTCATTGTTTTTCCGGCCACAACTTTATTGTTTTGTTTGGCATTAACATCCCTCAGAACCAACTACTCTGGAGAGGCAGGAATTGTTTTACAGAGTAAATTCCACAAACCCAAACTATTACACAGACAAAAGTTTCTTGCTTTTTTGTTGGTTATTTGTTTTCTCTTCTGTCTTTTATGACAATTGTACTTTGGAGAGAATGTAGTGGTGAAACACACACCGACACAAGCTTTGTTTTGCTTCCAATGCTATAAAGTTGGACTCAATGTGAAGCGAAGAGGCACTTTTTCCTCGCAAATGTTTCTTCGTCTCATAGACAGAGTGTAATTGAACAGGGGGCAATCGTTAATTTTGTGCATGTGTGACCACATCCTTAATGTATTTGTCATAGTTGAATTGCAAGTCTATGACAATACTAACATTATCAACCTATAGTACAAATGATGTACATAATAGTCTTATCATACCATCTATGGACATGACCTTGATCCTTTTTGCAGACATCATATTGCCCGTTGTGTTTACATTTGTGCAAGTTAACAAAAGAATGTCCCCAACATTTTCGCCAGCATGATGCAGAATTATCAACGGGATTTTCATCTGTCATATATTGTTTTGATTATGTGTTTATAGCCACAACCCTAACCCTAACCCTAACCCTATATTTAATTTAAGTACATTTTGATTATTGAAATGTGTGAATATTCTCATGGATGTATTGCTTTTTGAGAAGGAGTACTTGTATTCATATAATCAGTGTAAAATAAAGACCATTAAATGAAAATGATATCATTTATCATATTGCATGTTTCTTGGACGATATATCATCCAACAAAATAAGTTATAATAACAGTCCTAAATGTTATGTATAAAGATGATAATGCTTACCTGGCAGATTCTGTCAGCGTGGATTGAACACTGTGCGACCAGGAAGAAGCCGGCGGGACAGACGGTACATTTCTCACAGCGAGGATGACCGCTGATGAAGCTGCAGTACTCCTCAGGACCGCAACTCTCACAAGCCATCAGGGGGCGCCCCACCTGTAAGCAATGAATACATTATTAAACATCACAGCCAGTCAAATCATACAAATGTGCATGTATATCCTCTGTGTTTGAGCATGTATATCCTCCCTGTATGTGTAATGTGTGTAAACACAACAGAGTGGAGAAAGGCATTTCCCTGTGAGGGATTAATAAAGCATGTCTTCTTCTTCTTCTTCTACTTCTTTTTCAAAGTAGGATACACAGAGAGGCTAACCAGATGTCAGATGTTGCTTATATTTTAACTAGTCGAAATCTTTTAACATTTTGTAGAAGTAAGTTTGTAGAAGGTATATTCATTTATATTATTACTCCAGATTCTTCTATAGTGTAGTTTGTGCTTTCGCAGAACATCTTTTAAAGGTCACCTACGTATTATGCAAAATCCACTTTTTCATGTATTTTATACATCAACATGTGTCCCCTCTGTGGAAAGAGATTCTGAACGTTTCAGGAAAAAACATTTGCTCACTTTTTGTCCTGATCCATTTATATAAAAAGCTGTCTGAAAATGAGCTGATCAGATTTTGGCCACTTTATGATGTCATAACGATTTATAGGTTTGTGTAACCATAAGCCAATAACCAACCAAGAAAAAGAGAAGATATGAATCATGCCAGATTATAGCTAATAGCTCATTTCCATCTGCAGTCCTCAGGCAGGTACATAACAATCAACAAACACGAAAAACATTGCATGATCTCTATCACACAAACAATTATAAAAGAAGATGTAAGTACAGGTCAATAAATAATACATAGTACAGTTCAAATATAATATTACAATACAGTTCAAATTGAAAAACTCAGATTAGAGTGTAAATAATGTTGGCATGACTGGTTGCTTAATATCATTTTTTGTTGCACCATAAGAGCATGAGTTAAAGTCAGTACAGGTTTAATATCACCATTGTGTTCTTTTTAACCAAATATCTCTCAGAGGGGCGTGGGGAGGGGCTCCTTATTTTCATCTAAAGTAACAGACAGAGAATCAGCACTTTGGAAACAGGGCTGAAACAGAGGGGATTATGGGATGCTACAATGATCTGTTTGGTATTTCTAGCCTAACACTTCAGAGACATGTTTTGTATATATCTGAGACCTGTAATATATTGATTAAAAACAGTATAATAGGGGACCTTTAAGAATTTGAAACCAACATTTGAGATTTTCTTGCAAACCAATGGCTCCAAATCACCTCCATCACGCTGGCCTCCATGTCCACCTTGTGCAGAGAGAGCGCCTGCTGAGCTTGGTGGGATCGAACCTGCCCGTTCATGCTTTCCATGTGACTGTCCAACTCCGCCTGGAGGCTCGGGAAAGATGTGTGTTTGATGCTGTCCATCATTATGTTGTACTGGGCTTTAACCTGGAAGTAGAAACAAATACAAGTGCACATTTCTTTTTAGTATGATCATGATAATAATCACCAGGACTTGTGTGTTCGCCAAGATGAATACACAAATTAAACACTATGATCATTTATTCCAGGCAACCCCATTAGTCTGCTCTGATTATAATTGTCCCAATTGTTCTGGATTGTGGTGCAGACCCTTCTCTTCCTCTGCTCCACATTATGGTAAAGCTCCTCCATAGGGAGGTCATCTGTCATCCAACAAAATACAACTTCTGCATGTCAGGAGTTTTCCATCCACCTCTTCTTAGTAATTGTTCAATGCTATAATCACAGCCTAATAACAAAACCACAAACTATCAACATCTTCTTTTTCATCATCGATCACAGAGGCCGTACTTGCTCCATCTGTTCGTACATCCTCCTCTGCTGCTCCAGTATTTCTCTCTGCTGGTTCACCAGCGTCCCCTGCTGCTCGCTGAGGAGCCTCTGCAGCTCCTTGACCTCGTCCTGCTGGCCCCTGAGGGCCTCAACCAGCTTCTCCTGGCTCTTAGACAGGGACAGCTGCAGCACAAGAGCGTCCTCAGAGGGAAGCTCATTGTTGCCTGTGGCAGAGAAAATCAACTAGTACATATATCGCAGAAGGAGGTTACACAATGGTGATGAAATGCTACATTACAAATCTGGTGTCTGACATTATTCTGGGGAGTTTTTCCCCATACACACAATAACATTTAAATATGCATACCATTTTGAAAACTTTGCAAAATACTGCTTGATTCTAAGAAAAGGTAGATTGTTTTATTAAATTAGACATTTTAAATCAACCAGGACTGAAATCGTAAAGTTTGCTACTTCAAGTGGTTTTTATTTCTCACTGAGAAAGCTGCAACTTCACTTAGATTTCTTTATCTAAAATTTCACTTTTTGGCAGATTCCTCCCAGGCTGACACTGACCTGGTTTCATGTCACATGTCAACTGTATCCATGCACCACGATCCGTCCCAACGTCTGGAAGCTCATCCAGAAACTGCGCCGCTCTGTCTGTCACATGAACCGGGGACGAGTGCCCTCCTCTCCCGTCGTCTCCTCCATGCGTCCCGCATCCTTCCCCGACGCAAGGCTTGGGCATCTGGCGCATCCGGAGGGGAAGTTTACATCCGATCCCTTTGCACCCATGCGTTGCACCGTCATCACCCGTGGGACGATGAGAGACAGACGTCGGACATGTCCCACCGACGCAGCCAGGATGGAACACCTCCGCCGTGATGGTCCTGGGGTTAGTCCTCCTTATGCCATCCGTCCCTGCTGGCTGCGCAAAGCCTCCCTGCTGAGGTTGGATAATGGTGTACGGGGATAAAGGCGCGCTCTGGGCTTGGTGGTGACTAAAATGAGCATCCTGTTGGTAACTCGGGTACACATGTCCCTGTCTGGACTGTGCCGAGTGGGGAATCTGTCTCCTGGGTGCCGCTGCCTCCGTGCGCCTTTGGCAGTGCGCTCCGACGCACGGTCTGCTCCAGTCTTGGCCAGAAAAGCAGCGCGCGCCCCGGCAAATCTCAGGTACGCTCGCAGCCCGAATAAACAAAGATGTTACACAGAGTAAAAATAAGGTAGAAACACGCGCCATGTTGCAATGCTGAAAGGTAAAAACGTAATCAAGCCCTTTTTGCGCACCAATCCTTCACTCCTGTTTGTTCATGTCTTGAGAGAGAGAAACATCCCTTAAATCAGTAATTATCCACGTACTGTAGGTTCCAATTGATGTCGAACAAGTGGTCCCACAGACTTTTAGCTTGTCCCCATTGCGCGCAGTGCGGTTTCTGCCCCCTTTGCCCCTTCTGGAGATAGCTACGTCTAGCCCACATGTGGCGCTCTCTGCTCCTAATTGGCAACAGGCTTTGCTTCTAGTCTTAAATTAACCCGTAGCTTTCCCGGACATACCACTCTGCACAGTCACTCCTATTGAAGCTGTGCATGTGGTACATATTTGGACTTTCGATTCGAATGTTGTTTTTATTCTCACACTCCTGTGGTTCATTTATAAGCAGCTTTGGAGCAGGAGTTAGTAAGTTCCAAATGGGCCAGTGGAATCACAAATATTTAGTTAAAAGGTTTTTTTTTTACAAATATTTTTCAAAGGGAAATTAGCTTTTTTTCCTTTTATTTCATTCATTTTGATGACAGGATCAGCCCTGTGGGTTTTTAACAAGCACTGTGAGAATACAAATCTGTGCTTTATATGGCACCCAAGCTTTGATCTCTTCTACTAGATTAGAGTGCAGTAGTGGGACCCTGTGATATTGTGAAGTCAACTCTGCCTCTCCTGTAAAATGTGTACTTTATTACACTTTCTTGCCACTCTCATTTCCCTTCACTGACCCCACCTGGCCTTGATTAAAGCCTGCACCCACATTAGAAACACTTAAATGTTTCCTCCTTGTCTTATCTTTAGGGCAAAATGGAACTCACACAAACTGAATATAACCAAGTCTTTACTCATGTCCTCCATCTCTCAGAAGTAGTTTATAATAAATCATCGGCTTATAAACACACACTTCATGTATGTTGAGTCGGGACCTTTGGGTTTTCTTTAAGACCGTTTAAGGAAGGGGACACACACATGTGCACCAGCAGCAGGTGAGCGCAGGGTCGCTCTTAGACATGGTTACTAATTTACCCACTTGAGCTAAAGAGGGACCTCACATGGTTCTGAGAAGCTATACCGACATGCACTCTGTACTTAAGAAGAGTCCGGAATAGGATTATGGGATAGGAGAAAATGGTTTATTTTCAGATCACCTACTTTTTTATATGTACGTATGTACATGTATGTATTTTAGTCTTTTCATTTGTTTTTCTAACTCATATATCCCTTTTTTAAAGACATATTTATTTCATTTTTTCCATCTGTGAAGCACATTGTACTGCAAAACAAAAAAATATTATTGTAAAAAATATATTTCAAAATAACCAACAGCCCACTGGCAAAGACTAAGAGACAGTAATAACATTACTGTTCTTGTTGGGACCTCACCCATTTCCTTTATTGTTTGCAATATTTATAGGGATGCTACTATCAATGTCTTGCTCTATCTGCTGACCCATCAACTTTTCTATAATATTCTACATAAACTGCAGCCAGGGCCAAAAATGTTAAGGGCGACTCAATTTAGTTGTAGAACCCTAAAAAGTCATGCATGTGAGCTCACTAACTCGAACAACCAAACGAAATGTATCAGTCAAGAATGTTTCTTTAAGCGTAGGGTAGGTAATTCACTTCAGAAACACTTGTTGTTATATTCCATGGAATGCTCTTAACATCCCGATAGCAATGAATACATTAAATGCTTTGACAATAAATACAAATATTTCATCTGTGGAAGCCGTAGCGCTGTAAAAAGCAAGTCCAATTATCTGCCTCGGCCCGGCTAAAATAACTGGATGGCCTACCTGCCTGTCAGCCTTCCATCTCGTGCACAAACTTATCTCGTGCCCTCATTGGTCATGTGCGCGTTCATGTGTGTTGGAGGAGGGGCTCTGTAAGGAAGTCTGAAGGAAGGGGCAGATTTTCTAGCGCACTCGAGCTGGTTTCTTCATTCTTACCTACCTACCTTTAACATGTGCTTTCTCTGCATGACAAAATCATTGCTACTGAGGCTGGACCTTAATGCAGACACAAGGACAAGCAGTAGGGTGAAAGGTATGTTATCTATGACCAGGGGCGGATTGGCCCATCGGGGGGGGCCGGACGGGCGGGAAGGAAGGGGGGCGGGCGGGACGAGGGGGCCGGGCCGGATAGTCCCCAGCCCCCCCCCCCCCCGTTGACAATTTACTAGCGGTACCAATGTGGGCCGGCGGTACCGAAGTGGGCCGGTCGATAGTCCCGGGCTGATTTGTTGTCCCAGTCCGCCCCTGTCTATGACCTTGGAAAACAATACAGCAGGCCAGGGAAAGTTATGGATGAGTCTATGAGCTAGCAGGCAGGAAAAACAAAAACAAAAACCTTTTTGCCTACCTGCCAACTACACTCACACCTGATCTCCATTCTCAAGAAAAACCTTCCAGTCCTTTCAGTATCCTATGAGCTAGCAGGCTAGCTCATAGTGTGAGTGTAGTTGGCAGGTAGGCAAAAAGGCAAACAGACTAACAGATCTCAAAACTGGCAAAAGAAAGGAGTTAAAGAACTCGAAGCAAGGTGCATAGACAAATAGCAACCGAGACTGACCATTGGAACAGGGCAAAGTAATGAAGGGGTTAGCTTGATGAATGGGCAGGTGTGCTGATTGCTAATCATAGCCAGGTGAGTAGTGAGAAGGAGAGAGGACGAGAGGGGGAAGGAGAAAACAAACAAACAATGCTGTGTCTAAATGTGGATACTTCCCCTACACTGCATGTTGTGCACTGTGAACACTAATGCAGTGTTTACATTTCCACCATGTAGTGTTGTTTCAATAGCACATGGCTGCTGTGCCTTCACTGTAAGTGACGATTACTGCTCTTGCCAGCTAGCAATGTTACAGTTAGCAGCAGCAAATGCAGCTCAGTTATCCTGATAAAATTAACTTTGGCATGTTTTTGACACCAGTAGGCTATAGCGGCATGTATATTAAATACAGAAAAAACACATGTACATCATGCTGCTGTTTGATAGCCAACCCAGTCTCACGGCATTTCGTCTATTGATTTATGTTCATTAACACGATTTCCCCCTTTTTGTGTCACACAGAACGACTTTAAAAGCAATGCATTTCTATTGGTAGTATGTTTCGTGCCTGCACCATGTATTTTTGTCCGGTCGGGTCTTGGAAGACCGGAAGCTGTGGGGTTCATAAAAACATCTTCTTACTCAATATCAAGCCACGATTATTGTTTTTATTTTGAAACGTATAATGTCTGACTTTTTTTGTCGTCCGTGAGGAAAACAAATGGGGCTCAGAGCCTCAAAATACTGAAATCTGTATTTTCTTTAATCTTTTTTTCCTTCAAATTTGTTATTCTTTTCTAAATAACACACTGTTATTTACTCACCAATAACACACAATTATTCTTGTTTTTATTTATTGGTTTAATTCCATAATCTCTGGCTTTTTTGGCGTCCGTCAGGAACTGAATTTCAAAATAAAATAACCGGAAACAGACGTTGGCCTGTATGGGACATTTCGAGCATCATTGCGATACACACCCACTGAACTGATTACCCAAGAACCTCAGCTATGGTTTAAGCTCGGTGACTGGATGTTTTAGCCGCAATGCACGTTGGGATATGGTGTTAATGCGATATGAAATGTAGGATGTTTAGGATGGCCGAAGACACCACATTACCCATAATCCCCAACAATCGTTTGGGACTACAGCCCCCGTGATTAATCTTCAAGCTCTGGGATTGGATCTTGGAGTGGCAGTGCGCCAAGGTTACGCCGAGCGTCAAACAGCTGTTTGAAATCTAACGAAACCACAGAACTACACATGCTGGCTATTGTGTTTCGCATCGTGTTCTATGGCAAGTCTCTACTGGGAATTGTAGTTTTAAAAGACGTTTTCCCCAAAATTAGAAGTTTACAGTATTAAACTGTGTACAGCCCTGGAGGTTTAGGCAATAGGAAACAAATTGGTGTTATCAAATATAAAACATATAATTAATAAATGGGTGAAAATCGCTTGTGTACATAATGCACAGCATTAATATATACCCACATAGCAGCTCATTGTTACTTTGTAATTCTACTCCACTACAATTCAGAGGTTAACCTGGTATTTTTACTCCACTACATTTATTTGAGTTACTTAGCAGATTCTGATTAATGGTGTGAAATATATAAAAAAAACTTAAATCAGACTTTAGTTACACCTGAGTAAAATTCAGGGAAGGTGATTGTCAAGTGCCAACAATCAGGAGAGATATTTGATAGTTGATGCTTGAGAAGACAAAACATTTATCTGCAGATCTCTATAAAGTATATTCATTGCTCGTTATTCTCTACTAATAGTTAATTAAAGACTGTATATAATGGCTATTTTGCACATCCCTTTCAAGATTTCAAGATTTTCTAAGATTTATTGACATATCATATACAGAACACAACTAATTCAATAACGTGCTTTAACCACTAGGCGGTGCACACAAGGTGCACACAGCCATAATAACTTTGTATTATTAGGACACTTGTGTATGTATAACATCTGAAGATGTGTAGTTTTATTCATGTGTTCACATAATTGTACAGGATATTGCTATATTATTTCACATGGTTTACTTCTAATATCTGATTTGTAAAAAATCTCAGACAGAAAGGTATATCCGTCATTTAATGGTAAGCTATTGAAATTCTGAATCCATAGGTGTGTCTCCCATCACCCAAAACCCCTGACTATTCTCTCAACTCAGTATTTACATTCTTATATTCAAAGAAAATTAGTAATATCTTTAAAAACTACAAGTCCTTTTTATCAGCTGTGCACCGTTATGGTGTAAATATATCTACCAATTGGATCAAATATCTACCAATTGGATCAAATATAAAAGTCAGCCGAATTAGTATTGATACTGCAAGGAGACGTATTGTGTGAAGAAAAATTGAAGATGTTGTGTGATTGCTGATATATTTATGATCCACGTCACGTTTTCAGTTTCCGTGGAAGTTCTTCCAGTTTGTCCAGAAGTCTTCTAACCAGGGCTCTATAAATAGAGAACTACGGCAGATGTGTAATATTTAATGCAGCCGAACTGTGTATTACAATGCCGTTATGTGATGACTTTCAAAGAGAAAAGCAAGCACACTCGGAATAAAGTATTTTTTTTTTTTTTTTTTATAAATGTTTTTCGGATTTCATATCACATAAACACCATATCCCAACGTGCATTGCGGCTAAACAATCCAATCACTGAGCTTCTAGCTGAGGATCTTGGGTAATCAGTTCAGTGGGTGTGTGGGATGCTCGAAATGTCCCTTATAGGCCTACGTCTCTTTCCGGTGACTTTATTTTGAAATTCAGTTCCTGAGAAACGGCTAAAATGCCGGAAAAAAAGGCAACGAAAAATAAATAACAAACTCATACAATGCAGTCATGGGTCACATAGGAGCAGGGCCGCCCCTGGCCAACTTGTGGCCCCATGCAAAGTTATGTGATGAGGAACTCTGTGTCGTGAACGTCGTGCTAGAGGAGCCTCGCAGCGGCGAAACTGCGGCGCTCTTAATTGCGGCGGGAGGTGAAGCTCCCTCCGCGAGGTGAGGCCCCCTCCGTGAGGTGAGGCCCCACACAGTCTGCGTGATCTGCGTGTAGGGAGGGGCGGGCCTGCATAGGAGGAACCGCAACAGGAAAGGTCTGGTTTAAAAACTGTCTTCCTGTGTAGGCCTAGCTATCTCTTGCTTTATATGTACTCTGAGTCTCTGTTGTGACTTTTAGTTTCTCCACAGAGCAAGTTGATCTTATTTTAAATGTCTCCCAATGTTGTTGTTCAGAAGGCCACTCCATGCTGCATTACCTCACGTCAACCATGGTAACTCACACAGGTGTTTCCTGTTAAGCTGATTGATTAGAGCTCATTAAGCCAAGGCTGGTTTATTATTATAGCGCCTTACAATAACATTGCAATGCAAAGGAACTTATGCCTTACAAAAAACTGCATCTTAGGCAAGATATGAAATAAACATTAAAAGAGCAGTATAATGTAGGAGATAAAAAAGTTTAATACTAAAAAAAATGTAAAAAGCTCAGCCATATAAAAAAGTGTTGAGCCTCTGACCTTATAAAGACATGCTTTTTAGCTGATATCACCAAACTCCCTGAACTTCACACAGACGTGTGTCATACTTCCCCTTCAGACACGTGCAAAAAGATGAAAGGAAACATGTAAATTAATAATGCCACAACTCTACCATCACGGTGTAGGGCTCTGAGAAAACAAGTGAAGAGGCAAGAACATCATGGTCAGTACCATATATGTGCAGAAATATAATTCGAAAAGTACACCTCACTCTGCTTCACCAGAAATGCAAATTAGCCTACTTCCTTATTTAACCGGAAGTTATGCTAATATCTGTAGAGGCAGTGCATGTGTCGTCACGTGATCATGTGGTTACCTATAGACTGACCCCTGACTGTTAAGGCAACTAACACACTCCATGATGCTCCTAAGTGTGAAAGAGACAGACAAGGTAAGAACTGAAAATGAATGTTTTTCTTTGTGGGGGACTACATAGTAAATTAATTAAATACTAATATGCTAATGCTGAATCTAGAACATTAACTTAAAAACCTGCAACCATATCTACCTATCCATTGGTCGATTGACAGAAAAATTATCTACTTTGATGATCCATACATTTTGGTTCAAAAAAGAAAATACTTTATCAGCCTCTCAAATTTGCTGCTTTTTTTGTTTTATATTATTTAAATATGTTGGGGTGTGGGACTGACAAAACAAGACATTACCTTGGAGTTTGAGAAACTAGGATGGACATTTTCCAGAGTTTTTTATTTTTTTTGTAAAGATTTTTTGGGGCAACCAGTGCCTTTTATTGTAGAGGCAGAACTGAAAAAGGGAAACAGAGGGAATGACATGTGGCAAATGGTGCCAGGCCAGATTTGAACCCCGTTCCTCCCAATAGCCGCAAGCTCTACAAATTGAGGTTTCCCGCGCCCCTATCCAACATTTTTGATAAACCAATATAATTCGCTTTATCAAATATTTGTGAAATAAAACATCAGATTAATGAAAGTAATCATTGGTTGCAGCCTTAATATCTTTCTCCCTTGTGTTACTTCCTGTAACAGTTAAATAGTTGAGCAGCGAAATCAGCTTTGTTGAGGACAAACACGTCTCCCCACAGACGCCAATGGACGGTTATGCAACTAATTAGAAAACAGTTAGAAGCTGTCAACCACAGGAAAATACCATACATGTTGGTTAACTGTCAGCAGGAAATGCTTTCTGATTCCTTTCATGCATATAAGTCTTAATAAATAGCCTTTTGTACTCAGGCTTTGGTCCCTCCGCCTGTTTGCCTGCCTGTCTGTCTGCTGGCGTCTCCTCCATTTGTTGATGTGTGAGACCACAGTGGGAGACGGCAGCAACAATGTGACATGGCCTATGAGAGCATGGCATTCATAAACAAATGTGGTTTTGTAACGCTTTCTTTGATGGGCAAATGCTTGGGGTCATATGTAATTAAATAGATCTGTATAAGAATGAGAAATAAGTTACAGAAGTTGACCTTCAAATATGTGGGAGAAGACCTGAGAGGTAACAAAGGTAAAGTTCACATTAACAAATGTCACTTTCATATGGAAGTAATACTTAGCCCTACCACTTCCCCTTTACCTCATTACAGTTTAATGGAGGCTATGTTTACCGTTTTACATAAACACAGAATGAGACTGAGCAGCACTGTATGTATTTCTGTTTGTGTGCATGCACATTAGTCTGCATATGTATACCATATATAAAGAAGAACAAGTGGTACTTAAAGCGATAAAGACCCGGACAGAGCCTCTGAATTGATATACGTCACACAACAGATGACTTAACGTATACAGGCCAGAATATGCACTTTGCATACCTCGGCCTGCAGCTTTAATGTGTAAAATATATCAGCGTAAAGTTAAACAATGCCAAACAGATGTCTACTCTGCCCGGCGCATATTTAGAATTTCACTTCTGAGAATGTATTCACTCTTTCTGAGCCGATATATCCAGCTATACCACAATAGGCAGATTTTGTACTTTTGACTACACCATAACTGTAAGATTGCTTCATTTTTTAGATGTAACTTTTTATACCCTTTCTCCCCAGTCAAAACCATGTATCTTTCATTTAGTGATCATTCATTTGAATGATTTAAATGAGCTCAAGAATAGAGCAGCAGTAGTTAATATTATATTTTTACAGCGGTACAATTCAAAACAGAGCTATAAGGAGAGGAAATATTGGAAGTTTGAAGAAAGAAAAACAAAGAGATACTGAGTTCGCCTTCAAGTAACCCAAAAACAGAAAAGGCCTACCCCTAACCCTAACCCTCTAGAATCAGTGTTTGGTTTGTTGTTCTTGGCTACTGTGAAAACATGGAGGTACAAAATAGTAGTCAAATACATTCTCCCTATGTGGATGTGGTAGGATAACAACGACACAACCTACCATTGTCTAACCCTAACCCTAACCAATCTCACCCAACTCATCCTACCAATGAAGGCAACGAGTACAAAAGCAACTTTGTCATTCCAGGGAAAATGTGAAAATCTCCTCTAAGCCCACGGAAAAACAACCATTCTTAGTTTTAGGTTGGCTTCACTGAACTTAACACGCCTGCTATGTATTTAGTTTTCATTTTGGTCACATGGAGTTGGATCCTTCTCCAGCACCCACTGAGCAAGAACCGAACACAAGTAGACCGTGGTTAATGAATTACAGATTTAAGGAATACAACAAAACAACTTAATGAGATACAGGGATACAAATGTGAAAACCAAATGTGTCACAGATACAGGCAAGTTCTATCAAGTGGTACCATACAAACAGAACTTGCATTACACATGTGTACATACATGATTCAATTACAAGTATAAAGACATGAAAACAATGCAAACGTGCTTCCAGTTTTTATGCTTATTGTAGGACCATGTCCACAAAAAACCTCTAAAATGTTAAGTGAGAAGCTAACATCCGATAAGAAGCAGTTGAGCATATTAGCTTTATGTAAACCTTAATACAGCCTCTAAATGAGTTGTTTCCTTTGTTTGTATGCAAGGTTTCTTGTTTCTATGTATGTTGCTGTGGCTTTATCATGTATGTCTATTGGTATTGATACCTGTGCATAGCAACAGTCTCAAAGGGTTGGCAAGAAACACTGAGCTCATTCTTCGGTTAGCTTTTTAAGCCCCTCCACATGCACAATGTATTTTTGACCCTGAAGCTGGCGAAGTGCTGTCTCCATATGGACAAACCCAGACGCTGGGTTCTCCTTTGTATTGGTTAGAGAACATCTTTGATCTTAAAAAAAGCCCTTTACTTTTTCTTTTTGAAATTCTTCAATTATTAATTCAAAAAGTGTGATTTATTTATATTTGAGCTGCCACCCATATTTGTTTGTGATACTCATCTTTTAATTTAAGATAAACCCAAAGTAAAGACTGTTTATATCGGTTTTATATCGGACAAGGGTTATGTAAATCTGTTTTAATTTGAAGATTATTTGCCATTATTTCTCAAATGTATGTCCTGTAAGCAGAATTTGAACCCAAATACTACAGAGATGGTTTGGAATCATGTTTAGGGGGGTTCGTTTTCTCCCGTTGGAACATATTTCCGCGAATATAGCACTGTATTCAACAATCTCTTTGCTCAAGAGATTATTGAAGGTGAGATTCATCAGTTTTGCTAGATGGCAATAAAAACAACATGTTCAGACAGCACAGCCAGAGAAACATGGAAACCATTTTAACCAGCTCACACACACACTCATTTGTGACTTTTTTTGGAAATGGCAATGGCATCACAGTGCTTGTGACGGAGAACAGATATCACATTTCCGGGCTCTTTACATGGAGGGATTAAGCTGTTTTTTGCATATTGTTCATTGGTTTTTAGAGCTGTGACAGACACATCCAAACTGTATTTGTGCTTGAGCATGCATGTGTCCTAAAGTGTTTGTTTGTCTACCGCAAAAATGTTGTTATGGAGATGTTGGTGGCCTTACGCAAGCATTTCAATAAAGTTTATATACCAAGTTTTCCAGTTGCTGCACGACAATCCCTTCAAGAACTGGCGCTAGAAACTGAATCAAAGAGAACTGAATCAAAGAGAACTGAAAATATCCCACATTTTTTCAGTTCCTGCTGGTTTGGTCTGCCATAATAAACTGTCCTCATTGTGTTTGATTTTTGTATTCCTGCTAAATGTCTTCTTCTCCCTTCTCAGATGGACGACATAGACGCCATGTTTAGTGACCTGCTTGGAGAGATAAATACTCTCTCTCAGGTGAGTTGTGCACCAGTGCTATAAGATTAATGCTTATATAAAAAATGATGAAATTCAGGTTTTCAGGCACCTCCGAATTGTCTTTACTTTTCAGACACAGAGGTTGCCACTTGCTATAAACTGTCAAGCTCCATGTGGTGCTAGGAAAAAAGAAAAGGGCTCATCAGAGTCATTAAGATTTCTCTGAGAACCATGACACGTCTGTTTGAAAGTTTATACGAATCATCCATCGAACTCCATACCGTGATATTCGGACAAGACATCATGCATCGGTTCATCTGGAGTTATAAGGAACAACAGCTGATGTCAAACATCTTTGGTCGCATTCTTTCTCAAAACATGACCAGATGAGCTGAGACTCTCACATTCTGGAGGACTGCTCCATCAGTGCTTTTGAAGTAGGAACAGGTTACTAGAAGTAAATCAGACAAATCACTCGATGTTTACTTCGCTAATCTGTGCATTATCTGATTACACATTTGCAGTCTCTGTGTTGAAACTGAAGCTTCTGACCGGAAAAAATGTAAGGAGAGACTCAGACGTGAAGTCATCACATCTGGATTGGACGTGGGCTATCGCTGCAGATTTCCTTAAGCACACATAATCTGCTGATCATATGACTACGGCTCACCAAGCAAAATATGACATACTTCCAACTGATGCAACCTCAGCCTGAGGTTCAATCCATTTTTTGCCCTTTCAAATCTCTTTATGTAAGCTGCGACCCTGAGAATGGGACCATTGCATCAGCCGTACCAGAAAAGCGCTCTATATGTCACTTTCGCATGTGCCTTCTTGAAAAGCCACCACAGTGACAAACACCATCCAACAGACTATAACCAGTGTTAGCAAGAAAAGCATTTTGGTTAAAGCCTTGCTTTTGTTTCTCAGACTCTGAGAAACAAAAGAATTTAAAGCGATTCCACTCCTCGCCTTGAAACCAGAAGACAAAAAGGAGAGTTTGTTGTGTGTTCAGACAGAAATGATCCGGGTTGAACTGCATGCTGGCAGCAATCATTTTGTGTACAGGTTGGCAGTTATCCCAGCCTGTTTAAAGAATATGATTGAGCCTGTAGAGACTTCTGTTAATAATTAAGACATTGCAGTCTCGATATCGGCCATTCTTCCAATGATATTCAAGCTCTTTAATAGAGACACCAGTGTGCAATATATGCACCGGATGTACAGCTTGTTCCAAAAAAAGAAAACATAGACAATTTGCAACATCACACTTGACAAATACGTTTTTCTTACTGAAGTGTTATTTATGTCTTTGCAGAAGCCAAGTGCGGTATTTTCCCCATTAATTGTCCAACTTGAAAACAGAGCATTAAAAACAGGGAAACAACTACTGATACAAAACAGGCTCATGTAACCTCTTCCAACAATAGTTCAGAGTAGTTCAAGGACACATATGGCCCATTTTGGCAGCTCTTTGATTTGAAATTAAAAGCTTCTGTCATACAAATGACTTCTGTGTCAAATGTATCTTGAAACATTTGATGCAATAATGTTTATTTGCTGTACAATATGCAAAGGTCATATGGTGTGAGATGTTGTTAATGTATTATCTCATTGCTTTGTTGCAGAGTTTAATGCCATCAGCGGACAGAACTGAAGTGGACAGCGCTTTACAGACAGAGCGCACCTTCTCCATTGGCTTCACAGACCTGAATGGTAAATGCTCATTCAAATGACAATGCTCTCTTTCAAAGCAAGAACTGTAGATGTTCAACTGTGTTACATAACCAAGAGTCACACTGCCCTGAAAATATGTGTGAAAGGATGCAAGTGGGGGAGGTAAGGCAGTCTTTCAAGATGTTATGTTTCTGTTAGGAGATGGGGAGAGTCTGTTTTTTCTTGTGCCAGAAGATCAAGCCAACCTCTGAAGACTAGGGTGGAAAAAAGTGGAGATAAATCAGTTAAATAAAGGAGGATGCCAACAATCTGTTGTTAGGACACAGAAATACAAATAGATTCAATAGCGTCCCACTGCAGAGCTTTAGGCTCATGACGTAACATAACATAACATAACGTAGAATTTCGTAACATAACATAACACAACATAACGTAACATAACGTAACATAACGTAACATAACATAACATAACGCAACATAACATAACGTAACATAACGTAACACAACATAACGTAACATAACGTAACGCAACATAACATAACGCAACATAACATAACGCAACATAACATA
>CALSBZ010046932.1:6913576-6944417 GCA_943591055.1 Gobionotothen gibberifrons
AGAGAGAGAGAGAGAGAGAGAGAGAGAGAGAGAGAGAGAGAGAGAGAAAAAAAAGTGGAACTAAGGCCAAATCCCAAACCACGCCCTACACCCTACCCCTACACACTACCCCTCCGTTTGCGTGGAGGGTCCGCCACATTAAGTGCTGTTCCAAACCAACGAGTGTGGAGGGGGAGTGGGTTATCAAGCCCTCAAACAGCGAGTCTGCATCGGTGCTGAGTTCTGGCTTGAAACTGGTCACTACTTGACCGGACTCAACGCTGTGTGTGTCCGTCAGGAAACAAGCTGTTTACAAGTAGTTCCAGCAAACATCCACTGATAAATTGCGATGTTAACAACCTCATGATAACCTTGTCTTTTTTTTACTTAGGATCGTATACCTGAGTTTAGTCTAGAAAAAGGTAAATGTGTGCATTTTATTATAAAGTCGGGTATATTTACAGACTGTTGCAAAAACACAATTAAAGATGTTTGGAGTTTTATTTGAGTTATTAATTTACATTTTTTGTCTAAGAGATGCTGATTTTAAACCGTTGTTGCATACAGTTACGGCATTTTCCTGTTTCTGCCGGAGAGAGGGGAGTTTGTCCCAAAGCTTGCCGCTTTATTTCCTCCCTCCATCTGACAGGAGGGAGCCTCGTTGAGCTGCGAGTGTCACTCCACGGAGTTCACTCCGTCACGGAGGGGTAGTGTGTAGGGGTAGGGTGTAGGGCGTGGTTTGGGATTGGGCCAATGTGTTGGCTTGTGGTGATGGTGACCGTGGAGTGTGTGTGTGTGGTATTGTTTTATTAAGAGTCTATGCAATGCACACACTTGTTTGCTAGCAGGGATACATTCTGTTCTGTTAATTCAGAAGTTGGACTGCAGTAAATACTTTTTTGTTTAATACAGTCCAAAGTTGTTTGCTGGTTCAATATTGCATAGATGAATATAATAGGCATTCAAAGATCATACATCCACTTACTATATGGTGTTTCAATTGTAATACCATATGTTATTACTTTAAAAGCATTAGCATAGAAGGGCTCGACACAACTGCTTTACTAAATGCAACAGATTAAGATCATGTTGTCTGGGGGGGAAAGTATTGTTGGCAGTGACAGCCGAGTCATGTTGAGAGGAAGTAAACTCATCACTTGATGACTCAAGAAAACATTTGAATTGTTAATGTAATGTAAACGTGTGACAGTAGAACAAGTGCTTCTCATACATGTGACCCTGGCCTTATAAACAATGGTGAAATGTTACTAAGTGCATTTACTTCAGTACTGTACTTTAGTAATGATTTAACATTTATATTACAGCTTTAGTTACTATTGTTATTTATACAACATATAATTCCACTAGTAAATTATGATATATTATCATAGTTTAAGCTGCCCAGCAGAATATAAAGTAATTCAAATAAACCACACTTTTATCATCTGCAACATTAAAAGGGATGAAAACAGACATAATGTATCAATAAATAGTACACAAATGTAATTAATTTGAATCTGAAATCGGCCAAAATACATATTGAGAACCTTTTACTTTTTGGTATTTAAAGTATGTGTTGATGCTCATACTTTTATTCTTTCACTCAAATACCATATTGTATGCAGGACTACTTGTAACTTAGTATTTGTACAATGTATTGTTGCCATTTGCTATATCCGAGTACCTCTTTCACCAAACTACTTTTTTTCACCAAATATAGTATTGTGTTTACTTATACACATTTCCAATTGTTGTCTTATTTCATTTAGATTTTATTTCGTTAATCAAGAGCCACAATCCCAGTCAAAAACTGTCATGTATGTGCCAAGGCCCTCAGCGCAGCAACAACTTGGTATCAGCTGCAACTTGGTATCAGCTGCCCTCTGCTGGCTTTTATGTGTACTACAAATACATGAAACTGGGAACAGAAATGAGGGAACAGGAAATGACCCCAATTATGTCATAGTGATGTCATCCTGTTTATCTTAGCTTTAGGCTACACGTTTAAAACTGAGAGTTTGTGTTTCAAACTGGGGCAGTAGAGTTTGCTGGACATTAGCATTTACCAAGAAGGAAGAATCTACCAAAGACACTATTGAGTTGCATTATGGGAAGTGTAGTACACAGCGTTACCACAGTTTGATCCATATTTGGGAATGGCGTTTGGGAGATCTGGGTGTTGCATCAGTTTGGACAATTCTTCTTTTAATATGCCTCTCAAGTCATACAATTGTATGGAAGTAAAATACTAAATTATGGTATTTCCCTTAAACATCACCGATCTGTCTCTTTCACAGCATCCCTGCATCCAGAAAGAGTCTGACTACATCAAGTTCCTGTGCTGTGACGATGAGCACACACTGCTGCTTTGGGTCAACTCCATCAGGATAGCTAAGGTCAGATTCAACACTGTAACAAAAATCACTTTAATGTGGGCAGTTAGATTAGAAATCTATATGACATTCAATTTCAAATTTGAAAATTCTATGCACAGAAATAGCAAATATAGAGATTGCAACATTGTCAAAGACTTAAACATGTGTGTGTCCTATGTGTGTTCAGTATGGGACCACCCTGTATAAGAACTACCAGGCTGCGATGAAGAGAGCTCACCCCTCTGCTTCACACAAAGGTGAGTCTACACGTCACAACAGGGCCGCTAGATAAACACAAAAAAACTAGGACTTCGAACCGCGATACTTATCTCGCTTTTCCCATTTTTATACTTTTGTGTGCACTGTGGCTTGTCATTTACATTAAAACCAATTCCCATTGTTAATCATTTTAGAATTTTTCTCGGGATAATGAAATAGTTGCTGGGCACCCTTGTCTGCAGGCCGCAAAACTCACTAGCCTATCACTGAATTCACATCAAGAAAATAAAAGTTACATTTAGCAACATTTATGTTTGATTATTATATTAAGTTCAAACCGCAGTGTTGTTTGAACTTACTATTCATTTAACAACTTGTTAAATAAAAAACAATTATATCCTTTCACAAAGGCCCTCCTACAATCATTGAGGTATGACAACAAAGCTATTTGGAACTCAACCTAAAAATAAAACATTTGCATGCATGGTATTTATTCTTAAAACTAAAAACAATAAACCTAACATTCAGAGAATTTGACATGCCAGTGTATGGTATTAGCAGAAATTAAATGTAATATATATCATTATGTTTTTTTAAAAAAAAACGTTTTCTCCCCTTGTCATTTCTGGTTTTGCTTTTGCTTCCTGTCTTTCCCGCCTTTTTGTGATTGTCTGCCCCGCCCTGATTCTTTCCACCTGTGTGTAATCACCATGCTGCCCTTTTTCTGCCTGCCCTCTCCAGCTGTGTCTTGTCTATGTGATTAGTTGTACTTGTATTTTGGTCCTCGTCTTCTGTTAGTCTTGTTGGATCCTCGTATGTCAAAGCTTGTAGAATGATGTGTGCCTTGCCTTGTCTTGCATAAAGGTAAAGGAATAAGGGTTAAGTGTCTGTCTCCTGCATTTGGGTCCCCTTTGCTCCAGTTGTACCGTGACCAAATCTCTTAAAACTAAGAATCTTTGTTTTTTGTTGAATTGGAGTATGCTATTTATATGTATATAGAGAGTGGGTCCACAATGTTGCACCACCATGTTTAAACTGATTCAACAGCAGCCCAGAATGGACAAACCAATTTCCGGCACTAGATAAGTTTACATTTTTACGTTACCTCAAAGCCACCGTATTTATCAAACAAGCTCTAGAAACTGCCATTAGGCTGGCATCTGACTCAATTGAATTGCTTTCTTTGCTTGCCGAATTATGCACACTATCCCTGTACGACTAAAATGTTACTGGTGCTTTTGATCAGCCAGGGAGAAAACTGTAGGAAAGCAGTATTTTTTTTAAATATAAAATAACACTCACTCGATTGTCTCTACAGACAGATATAACTCGCAACAGGCTCCACCCCAAACTACAAATGTTGAAGACTACCCACACGAGGCACCGCCTGACTTCATCCCTCCTCCACCTCCTGGACACACACCAGTTTAAGGTGTCCTTCAGTTAGCCTGGATTAATTGATTGGAAAACACAAATCCGGAAAAATGGTTAACTTGGTGCCAATAATATCACGTTTCTGTAATGCACATAGGAGTAACCTTACATGTCATAATGCAAAAGAACAGATTTAATTTATTACCATATGTATGAGGATATTTATTTGTGTATGGTTTCGCAAGTAATATACTCCAAACGTAATTGTGTTCATTGTTTCAATGAGCTGTTTATTACAAAAAGACTGTACATAAATTCCAATGAACACATCCTATGTACAAACTGAGAGAAGACAAATATTGGATTCTGTTCCCATGAACATTTGTTACAGATCCCCCCCCCCCCCCCCGTTTCATCATTAAGAAAACACACATCAAAGAAATGTGCCTTAACCTGTGATGCCCTGAAATGCGAAACTTTAAGTGGTAAACATTACAAATGTCTGCACGTCAGTGGTTGTCTCATGATTTCTCTATGAAAAAAGTATAAATTAATCCTTTACATACAAACTGCTATATCCAAACCTTCCTCAGCAGACACAAAAACAAGTTGAATGCAAAGCTAGAAATACATTAGGTAGAAAAGTTTTCACAAAAAATGACCTCATGATGGAATAAATACAATCATAATGGGATGTAGTGGCAAATCATTCACTGTTACGACGTTTAGATACTTTCATGCACAAAGGCCCAATGAATACTGAAGTATTTTGGTTTGTCTGTATCCATTTCAAAATAAAAGTGTGTTCAATGCCCGTTATTCCCATAGTACATGATTATGTTTGTTTATGTGGCTTGTTACAAACATGTATTAAAAAATAACAATTAGCTCTGATGATATATGACGGCGGGTTTTACTTGCAACAACAATCACTTTGTAAGAGCAGGCAGTTTACTTTGAAAAAGTAGTAGAAACCAGCACAGAAGTCTTCATATCGGCACTGTCTGTAAGACCTCTGATTGGATTGCAATTCACTGCGTTTAGCAAGTGTCATTCATTTGTAGCGCAGACTTGTATCTGTTTCTGGGTGTACATTGACAAAAACAAACTTTAGTTTTACATTACTGCTGGGTTGCCTACATTCACTAGAGGTGATTGAAGACGATTACAATCAAATCTGATGGTTGTTTACCTTTTCGAACGAAGAAATTACGCTAACATCACTTGTTACGTTTTTACAGTGTGTAGAGAAGTCTCGGTTTGAGGTTGTTTGTGTTGGTGATAATGTTTTTTGAGCACCAATGTAAAGCCCCTCACCAGAAACCACTCATGTAAAGGTTAGCCGATACTTCTGTAAGCAACTCTTGCAATGCCGGAAATCATGAAGTCATCACGGTTAACCTGATCAGTGCAGCTATTCAAACGCAATGGGAAAAAAAACTTGAAACAGTTTAGTCCTTCCTTTGCTTCGTGTTTAGAAGCTCTGCTACAGTAGCTGGACAGCATCACCGAATAAGTGACCAAAAGGATATAGGTGTTACGGAACATAGAAAAATAACTGTTTATACACGGCCACTTTGCCACGATAAAGTAAAAAATGGCACTGTGAGTGATGAATAGAATTTATATTCAAGTTAAATAAAAAATGTAAATGGCATCCAATCTTGGCATCACCTGCACGGATGGAAACAGGTGAAAACACACTAAGTGACAAATGTACTGTTATTGGCAGCTTCTCACGTTACAGTTTATATACAAGTTAGAGAACAGAAACAAGAAACTGTTGTCTTTTTTTTGTAATGCATTCTATACACTCAGTTTTTAACAGCATCCCCATTGACACAGAGCATAGTAAGTACACAACACAAGGTTGCTTTTGTTCCACCTTAAAAATCTTGTGATTCGGACATCGACGGCATTGAACATTCAGTGGTGTCCTAATGCACTTGTTGATGTCTGTTTGTCCTTTTTCGGGTGTTTTTTTTTAAGGTAAGATGGATGTTTTTTTAAGGAAGGGAAGGGTTGGTCTGCTGGTCTACAGTGCAAATAAAGGGGTAGGAGCATATGCACGGCATTTTATCCTAAAAATGCGATACTGCCTCATCTATTCATGAAATCCTAGAAACACTTCACTGTCTGGATCTACTGCACTCTAAATACTGAAAATGTTGGCGGCAAATTAACACTAAATCTAAATGAACTTGCCATTTTTTTTAATTATGTAATTTCTTTTGAGGCAAAATGTGACTTCTAAAGGGGACATATCATGAAAAGCTTCATCAGTGCCAATCAACTAACTTTCACATTCAAGCTCATTAGAAAACACCAACCCCCATCCACACTGGCTTGAGAACTACCATTACAATATTTTCCCGCAAGCCAATCAGAGCAGACTGGGCTTTTTCAGGAAGGAAGCTTAAAGGGGACCTATCATGCAAAATGCACTTTTGTACGTCTTTTATACATGAATATGTGTCCCCGGTGTGTCAGGGAACTCACCAAGTGTCAGAAAACACAACCCTCTCTCTTTTCCTCCATACCCAAATCTCTAAAAACGGGGCTGCAACGGATCTGATACAGACTGATACAGATTTGAAAATAGTGTGACGTCAGTGACGAGGAGCTCCGCCTATATGGGCAACTCTCCACCAATCAGGGGAATGAGAGGTTGCCGTGGCATGGTACCAGCATGGTAAAATGACACTCGTAACTCGGCCCCCTCCTTTGCAGGGGGGTGGAGGAGAGCAAAATAGAGCGAAATGAGGCATGGCTAAAATGCATGATCTGTTTGGTATTTTGAAAAAGAAAACGTATAAATATACCTTATATAGGTATGGCCCTACAATATATTATTCAAATATAGCATGATAGGTCTCCTTTAAAGAAACAGGCGCCAAAACGGGGTGTTCCGGACAGATTGGTGAATTCAGGTATCTTTACACAGGCTGTACGAAGAAAAAAATGTGTTTCTCGAACATTAAAGCATGTAAACATGTTCTACTAGAAACCCAAAGTACATGAATGAACTTGAAAACGAGCATGATATGTCCCCTTTAAACTGCTACAGACCACCAGAGATGTAACAGTGGTATCTGAAAGGCCTTAATCTCCTCCCTTTCATGAACAGTGTAAACTAACAGACCCTGGTCCGAAGCTTTAGCTCCTTCATTGTGCGACACTTTTTTTTTTGGGAGTATAACAAAACCGTGCAAGCACAAGCCCCCCCAAAAAGAAAACCATTTGAAAATCCACAATGGCACTTCATTCAAAATGGGGGCTGTATGAAGTGCAGTACGTCTAAAGTTCATTTAACCTCCTTTCAAAACTGTGTTGATATTTTTTTAGTCAGCATAGTGCATGATCGCCTCAACGTAGTTTCCTGGGAAGAGTCCGGTGACGCCGTTAGCGACGCCTTCGTACCAGCCGTCATCATTTTTCTTGATTATGTAGATGATGGCCCCTTCCATGAAGGACAGCTCATCCTCCTTGTCCTTGCTGTAGTCATAGATGGCCACAACTGGGAACAATTCCAAACAAACAGAAGTGGTTTGATGCAGTGGCGGATATAGTAAACTGTGACATTAAAAGCACTATCAAGAGGAAAACTAACAGACATTTACTTTTTGTTTCATTAGGTGACAATTTTAGCAAATATGATAAAAATATGATAAAAACAAATGATCATGGTCACCAAATTAAACTTTAAGATTTGAAGTGTTTTTAATGAAGAGGAGGAAAAATAAATGTCTCTTTAAAAGTCATTTACCTTTCTCTAAATAAATCTTGGGGGCCCAGTGGGGGTCTCCATCAGCGTAGGGGTCGCTGTAATTAACCACCGCTGCATCCTCGTCCTCATAGTCCGCAGGTGGGGGAGGAGGAGGGGGAGAGCGCTCTTCAAACACACCCACAATATCCTCTGGGGGAGGCGGAGGAGGCGGGGCGGGGCTGTCTGTTACTGAAATAGGACAGAGAGCAGAGATGGAGAATCTTTTATTTATTTATACAATGAGTATTATGTGTCAGTAAGAACTAATATAAGTAAAATAATGTTCTAGACTTTAAAGTAGCATACATATTGTGAAATATTTGTCTATATTGAAATCTATCATGTCAACGGGCAGAAAACGTGATGAACCCTGTTACTGTGGACTTTTATTTGTCCACTAGAGGGCAGCGTAGGACACTTTTTCATCTTTACCGCATTCCTCCTACAGCTACTACTAATACCATCACTACATAATACTACTACTACTACTTCTGCTGCTATAACTGAGAGGACATGGACAGGAAAATATACTGAGGTCATTGAGTCCAACACTCATAGTTCATTTATTTGCATATATTCAAATTAGCACATCTCACCCTGTGCTACGTTGAATTCTTTAAGAAGCTTTGTTTCTCTCGCATGTCTTCAAGGTGAGAAATACATCAAAAAAACTGAGAAAAGTCTGAAGGTTTGTAATCAGATGTTTTGATATTTTGCTGTTGTTTAAAGCAGCCCCTATTTACACACCACTATATAAAGACTTTATTCCTCATTCAATTCTTGGGTCACTGCAAGAAAACAATTGAAGAATTCAAGATAACATGGGTGAGTAAAGTAAAAGGTCAAACTGCTGGTTAAAAGCTTCTCCCCACTATATAATAAACATTTTTACCTTTTTAATAGAAATAAAGTTTTTTTTAACTATTGTACCGTAGGGGATGTTTTTAATTTCTTCACATTTTTAAATATATTATTTTTGTATTTTATCTTTTTTACTTTACATATGTTAAGATTGCCAGTTGAATCTTTAGCTGCAACATTTTTTATATAAATATTTGATTTGATATTAAAAGGAGCAACTCAAAACCCAATTTTTTCTAAATTCTCATCAAGAATGTTTAAAGCCTCTTTTACTATGGCCTCCTGTTCAGACATTCCCAAACTTTTATCATTTGTATTCCAGTTCCCCCCAAAAGTATTAGCAGTGGCGTTTTAAGCAGAAACAAAAAACACCCTATATTCCCTTGATGTGTGTATTTACTCATACAGGCAGGGTGTCTCTGTGTCTGAAGGCTTGTTCACACAATTACAAGTGCTATACCAAGTGGGATTTGAAAAGCTTGACTCGGTTCTGACCCTCCCTCTGGTGCTCCAGTCTTATGTCTACATGTCAGCTTGTGAGACACCCAAAAGTCCAGTGATAAAACACAAACGACACCTCTTAACTAACAGACTGCACCAGAATTGAATGCATCCCTTCGATTCTAAACCCTTTTTTACCGATGGTCTAACAACTGACTTTAAATCTGTTTAACACTGAAGATGCTAAAATATATAACAAGAGCTGTCTGGCATTTTATTAGTCCATCCATTACCCCGTTAAGGTCTGGGCAAATTGTAGTCGGAAAGGACTTTATCTAAATAAATACTAACCAAGAAAATTCTAAAGACATCCTCTATTTAAAAAACAATTTGATAAGCGTGTGTTGGTACCTTTTGGTGAGTGTTATCCATTAGATATCTTCATATTTTGACATTTTTATTGTTGTAATTTATTTTAGTACATTGTGCACATTTGTACTTAACTTCTTAACAATTATGTTATATAATATTATATATATATTTAACAAATGTGTATTCTATATATATATATATATATATATATATATTGAATTATATCTTCTTTTTGCACCTTTTTACTTGAACTTCTTATATCTATATAAATATTTTTATTTTTATTTTATATTTGTATTTTATTCCGAAATGAAGCAACTGAAAGACAATCTACCAGGAAAAATATTGATTCTAAATAAACAAAATTAGCTTCTTTTTGTTGGTGTCTTTCAGCGGGTTACTTTGAACTGTGACACTTATGCCTTTATTTAAATGACTGTTCATTTGAACTCTATATCTCTCCTTCCATTTACATATGAATCCTTTTTCTAATGCAGAAATGTAAAATACTTCACTTCCTGTGTGCCAGAGGGGCTCTTCTAAGAAAGATTTTACACAAACTAGCAACAAATAAAGGTAAACTGCTAGATGGATTTGATTTCAATCCTTTGTATAAAACTGAGTAAATGACTGGTTAAAGATTGAAGGGATAATCTACTCTTCATTGGACTGTGACTGATATGCAGTGGTGTATCGGTGTGGCAGCCTGCACTACGTTTGACCAGACGTCTACAGACAGTTAGAGGGGGGGAGAATCAGGACACGGCATCAGGTCACATTTTCTCTCCTCAGTGGACAGAGAGGACAGCTTTTAGTGATCCATCGCCATGGCAACAGACAGTCGTCCGAGTGCCGTGAGCTCCCACCCGACCCCGAAATACAGTGCGAGAGAAGGTGTGCCGAGTGTAGCGAGCCACAGAGAAGATGTGAAGGTGAGGCAGTGTGTTCAGAGCTCTGATAAGAGGGGTTGAAAGGAAACTCTTTGATGATGATAAATGCCACTTTCTTTATGTATGTGGATGTATTTATTATTTTCACTTTATGGTCAGTAAAAAAACTTGATTTTGAGGAAATATAATACATTTAAAGGTCGAATTCAAGAAAGGATTGCACATGTGTGGCCGTTAACCTTTACCAATGAGACTAAATGAATTATTTTCAAAGCACCTGCAAAGGGAGAAATGCAACCCTGACTGCGCGGCCAAGTGAAAAGCATGTTGGATCTCCTGTGCTTTTTGCGTTTACTAAAAACAGGTCATGTGCAAATATTGAATACAAAACTCACCCCTTTCTATGGAAATGAGCCTCATTTCAGAAACAGCACAATTCTCACTAATTGCAACACGCAGAAATGATAAGCGTCTCCGGAGAGTTTGAGGTGACTTTGGCACCTTTGGAAGGGAAGTCACGCTTTTAATTATGCAATCTAATGTGATGAAGTTATTTTACACTTGCAATTGTCACAAAAGTATTGCTTATGTGTTTTGGATTTATTAACCTTGGAAAGCACTTGAATTTGGCTTGAAAAGGGCTCTTTAAACAAAAAGCACGGACAGAGGGGGATTTTTTTTAATATATATATATATATATATTTTTTTTAAATGGTATCCCTTCTATTTCAAACTTTTGAAGAATGCCTCTGCACCTCTTAGTCAAATCCTGTGCTCTAGTCTGAAAACAATTTTTTTTTTCTTTGCAGTTGTTTTGCCTACTTCTGTGTTCCACTTGCATAATCCCATTAGAATAAAAAAGGGTAAAAATTGCACTTGGCTGCAAAACTTTAAGAGAGCTCAAACATGCCTATATATAATATCATGTATACGACTTATTCAATTCATAGTGCTATAAGCATCCACAATACATTTCTTGTGAATTTGCCTATTATTATTTGATCCTGAAATTGTGTGTAAAAGTGTAAACTATGTGATTTTCTTTATGGAAGCATTATGAGATTTCCTGAAATGCACAGCAGTTATTTTTCCACCAGTGAGTGTGCATATATCTGCATGCATATCTCTAAGTGCATGCACATGTTCTCCGTATGGATTTCTTTCTACTTACTGCTCTCCTGCATTCTGGCCACAAAGCCGGTCAGAGGGATCTGTGGGGTCAGCTGCACCATGGGAGGAGGAGGTGGAGGAGCCACAGACACTGGAGCAGCAACAAAGCAGCAGAGAGACAGAGAGCGATGGAGGGATAGAGCAAATAGACATTATAGAGAAGAGATCAAGTCCAAAAAGGGAATGGGGATAGAAATGAGGATGAAAAAAGACAACAAAAAGCTTGTGAGTGAGCGAAACAGTGCAGGAAGCATTGCTGAGCAACTCATTTACACATTTCCAATCAGTGTTCTTTTGTGATGCCTTCTTCAAGCTTTGTCAAAAGCAAAAGGCTTTAGCTAGTAATAGGTGTCTGCTGCAGTGGAAAGACTGCAAAGCAAGGTGACAGCTTAGTAGGGGTGTGGTAGGAATAACAAAGCAGAAAAAAGCATTTCCAGGTAGAGCTCTAGTAATCTGATTTAATGCTATATGAAAAATGAAGTGTCACTATTTTCAATTTTTAACCAAATACCTCAATACCGCTGCAATATTCCAGGAATGAATATTATTTTTTTCCCCAAAATAATAACATAATAACACTGTTTATTAATAATTACCGGCAATGTGGATTTAATGGGAAAAGCAGATTATAAAACAAGTTGTAAAGTTGAACCACACAAACCCAATATCTAAGACGATATCTAGCCTCCTATCACCATATCGATATTTGATATATAATAGTTGTTCAGGAATGAGTTCTAAAACCATGAAATTAGTTCGCTTTTTACAGTTTCTATTTTTTTGGTTTTGAAAGTCAACGTTTTTTTTAAGGTGTTTTCAGGTTGATGTAAAAATGGCAGTGGCCGACCAGTGACTAAATGAGAATAATTAGCGTTGTCATGCTAAATATTAGCTGCCTTTAGCTTAGCGGTTTTCACGTGCAGCAGTGATGTATTTTGTTTATAGCCTAACGTTAGCTTTTGACGTCTGGGGATTACATTTAAGCTTCAAAGAACATGAGATTGTCATGCTGAAAAAAACATCTAGGTAACATAAACCTGTGTTTGCCACTGATCTTATTCGGAAATGGAAACATCTCATTGCTTTTTGCGGGAGTCCTTGCAATGCTAACTTTCAATTTGGCCTACAAAAATGTTTCATCACTGCACCACTCTATCGCCCAGCCTTAGAACAGACAAACAAAGAGAAACACATGTCTCCTCGCTCAAAGACATGACATCACACACACACACACACACACGGCAGGTCTGACTCATAAATCAAACGTAATGGAAGGGCGTCTCTAATCTGGCTGGGCAGTCATGTCTTATTATTCCACCCTGCTCTCAACGCAGAGCCACATCCATCCATCCATCAATGAGCTCCCTCGTGTTCCAGAACTACCCGTTTGTGTTGTAACAACTCCTAACCCAAAACATATCTTGGCTCTTTGGATACATTTCCAATGAGTAGACATCAGAGAGATAACTATGTCCTAGTTAAAGTCCTCTGCATTATTGTCTACTCTCAGACAAACAGCCTCTTCTTTCTGAGCCAGGCAAGACGCTTGTCCTTTGAGAGGGAGAAGCCATTAGAGGAGAATGTTGAGGAGTGATGCCTGCCAAAATACATTCTGACAGAAAATGTGCCCGTGTCCTGGGTTCCCCCTTGTCTCGCAGCTATTTCTGTGTCTCCTGCCTGCCTGTTTCTCCCGAACAAGAAGCCTTCTGCAGCTGCCGAAAGTGATAACTCAATTACAGATGCTAATGAAAGACTCTGCAGGCAGTGCTGAGGTGAGGAGGGTTCAGCAACCCCGACTTCATTAATTATGGTTCATAATTCTTTTTCATTAGCTTCTGGAAGAGCTAGCCCCATGCAATATCTTTTAGACCCAGAGATTGAGATTCAAGCAGTGGAGTGAAACTGAAAGATGCCAAGAATGGACTGTATAACATTATTATTTGTAATAATAATGATAATAATAACTTTATTTGTAAAGCACATTTTGTGCAGCCCAAAGTGCTTAACAAAACAAGAGATTAAAAAAAAAACAATGAGTTAAAATAAGTTTAAAAAATAATTAGACTTAATGCGAAATGTGGATATCAACATTTTAAGATGATAATAAGACTCATATCACTGTATCTATATAATAACAACACATTGACCATCCATAATTGTATCAAATTAGATAGATAGAACTATTCCAAAATACAAACCATCTAGTAAAGCAGACCATTTATTACATACATGAAGAAAGAAGGTATTTAATCCTAGTTACCTGGATTCTGAGGGTAGGCGGGGCCCCCGTTGATGTGGGGCTGCTGGGAGGAGACGGATGGTGCACGGCGATAAGTGCCGGTGGCCGACACCATGGAGGCCGAGGAGGTGGTGGAAGAGTTGTGGCGGGAAATTTGGCGGGAGATGGTGCCGAACTGGGACATTGGAATGGGGCCCAGGCCGGGGCCCTGAGGCACTGAGGCAGAGGATGTCACCACTGCAGGAGAGGACGTTAAGAAAACCTCATTATGATAAGTCGTTTTAAGTGCCGACTTACTTAGAAGGTTATCAGTTTGCACATACATTTTCACTTTATTTCCATGCAGACTGTGAGTAAAATAATAAGCTGCTGGAATGATAAGAGCATTTAAATTCAGGTTGCAAACACTACAGGGCTTAAGAGATAAAAAAAAATAAAAACATTTATTCACTGCTCTAATTTTCTTCCTTATCTTCCTGCAAAGGGTACACATTAAGTTAACGTAAATTCAGTCCATATTTCAAGGAGTTACATAAATATAAAGATTAAGAAATGTTTTCCAGATAAGATAACACGTTTTTTTTTACGTTTGTATTTGAAACCATCTAATAACTTAGTTAATGCACTACTGATAGTAAGATGTAGTTAACAAAGATGGATGATTTAATTCTACTAACCAAATCTAACTTTTAAGAACAAACATAAGGAACAGTTTTGACTCTTCAAATGTTTGTAATTTTTCTTTAAATACATAAAAAACCTTGATTTGCCAACTGTTATTGTGTTGAGATAATATACGTGTTGGCCCATGACAGCTAATAGCTAACATTTATCGGCTATAATAATACTAACACTACTTATAATAACAACAACAACTACAACAAAAGCATAAATGTGCAATTATCTGCCTCTAATCTACCGACCTGAATTCCCTAAATTTACTAATTAAATATTTGATAAAAGTAACTTTACATTTATATGACATTTTATTGTATTATTAATAGTGTTGTCAGTCCAGAATTGATTCCCTTCTGTTTGACCTGAGAAATGAGATCATGTTTGAGTGAGAGAAAATGCTCAGGACAAGAATAGACCAGAGAGGACAACTGAGGCCATTAGAGGACAAATGAATGTGTCTGGCTGCTGGGACTCACCTTGCCCCATACTGGGAGGGGAGGGGGTGGGAACTGCTATAGGGATACCGACTAAACTGCTTCCACTGTTCTCCCTGCCCCCACTGCCACCACTGCTGCCGCTGCAGGGAGAAAGACACATTTAAGAAGAGTCAATGTGGTGATCATTATGTGCGAGACAAACCTAATTACATGACAGCGTTATACATAATACCATTACTCTCTCATATGTCATTCTGTCTCGTACTCTTGTCACTGTGGCAACAGATTTGCAGTTCCTGTGAATGCACCGTCTGGCACATTCACACATGAGTACTGGGCACAGATCTGGGAGTCACATTTGCAGTTACACAGTGTAACAAAAACACCACGAGAGCCAAGGCTTGTTTGGAGGAATCAAGTTCCAAACCCAAAAACTAAAACTGCGGGAGTAATTACACTTTGCCTTTAAATGCATTTTTTTTTAGGATGCTTTTGAGTTACATATTAGTGTATTTATCATACAAGCAATACAGATACAAGAAAAAAACGATGCTTTCACAATAAAATCCCTTAAGATATAATGTGTGCAATGGAGTAATTTGCATTTTTAGGGACGTTTATCCCTAATTAATAGTAAGGCATTATTGAAAACAGCTGTGGGATAGTTTGCAAATGCAGGGTGTAGAATGGCCTGGTAGTCTATTCAAAGTGTTCTTGGGCAAGTTGCTTAACTCTAAATAGCTTCCGTAGGCATGACTACTGTATTGAAGTGTATGTAAGTTGCTTTGGATAAAAGCGTCTTCTAAGAGGTATACAATGACATGAAAAGACAATAATCAAGTCAATAATTGAAAATAACCATGTTACCTAAGTGCAGTAGTTAAGCCAATGTAATAAGTTGCATTACATCCCTGATATTCACTTATTGGCGTGTATGGCGTTGCTTTCATCAGAGTAGAACGTTGTCCAAATACCTAGTGATAACAAATGTTTTTCCCAGGTACATTAACTCTGTGTTAAATGCAGGTATAAGGACAGAGTGTGTGTGCTACCTGTGGGTCCTGGGCCTCTGGTTGAGCGAGGCTGTGCGTGCAGGGCTGTTCTGGTTGCCCAGTCTGGCGGGGCTCGTCATGTAGTCGTTGGGCACCACTGGAGGCTTTACTGGCTCCAGGGTCTTGTAGGGAGTGTTACGCCTGGAAACAGATATAAACAGAGCCAAAGAGGACACAGTTTATTCTCAATGTTTCCATGAGTTGAGAGGGTCCACTTCTGGCTTTCACAGACACTGTTTATGGAGCCATGGTCAGGTGGTCCTGGTGTTATAAACAACCATTGTGAAATGTAAGAATTGTCTTAAACTGACAGTATTAACATAGAGGTAGAATGAAGAAGAAATAAATAACAAATGTTTCGTTATGTGAAGGAATATATTTAGTATTCTTGCACATATCTACTAAACACAAAAGTACAAACATTAGGCCCAAAATACTTTATTAGAGAGGTGTTAGAGTTAAGTGGCTGCCATAGTTGACACCCTGGAGTCCTTGGGATTTGGTGCAGAACAGGGACATGAACCCAATACATGACCTGTGACCATCCAGTTCCCAAACCAAGTCCCTCAAGACTGAGGTACTGCCTGCCCCTAGCTAGCTGTATGTTCTTACCCTAGTGTACCACGACCAGCCATGGGGGGGCTCGGGGGTTTCTGTGTGGGTGGGGTGGTCCTGGAAAGTGTCCCTCCTCGTCCTGCTGCATTGTTCCCATGTTGCTAGAGGAGCAAAGACAAGTTAAAACATTGATATTGTATAATCATAGCGGCTGTCATCCTTGTTTACCATGCCAATGATTAAATCACTGTAAGAGGAGTCACTTAAACCTTTAATGGCCTAGCTAGCCACACTTGAATTTGTGTTACAAAAGTATCATGGAGAAATTGTACATGGAAAATAGGATGTAAATTGGTATGAAAATATAAAAAGGACATAGAAATCTGTAAAGATGAATAACCTCACATTTTTAAGTTGAACCTATAGTACACTTATGGTAAATGTTCTCATCAAGTTTGTGACCTTGTTAAAGTGAAATGGGGAAAATAGAGATTCTGTATAATCATATGCTTTGTTTCCTTGTAATAAATTAGCCTTTTCTGGAATCATATTTGTTCCATGAAACCGTAACTCGTGTTTTTAACATTTTATATAATTGTTTATTTTTGTATAAATGAAAAACTAGCAGGAGTTTTATCATGACTAACACAAGGAGATAAACATAACTATATCTTACCTTGGCCTTAAGCCACTGAGTGCAAGCGGGTAAAAGGGAAGACAGAAAACAAGACATGCTCATTGGTTAATGGTTTAGTTAATATAAAGGAAGAGGGAATTTTAAGCAGTATGCATGAACGTATTTTTCATTATTACATTTTGATATACAGTTACAAAAAAAGTTAAAAAAGCTTAATAAACAACAAAGTAGGTGAGTACAGAAAAGGAGTGAAAAACTGTCAGTAAAAGAAGTCTCGTTTGTTTACCAAACTCAATATTTGTCATATTATCTGTAAAAACAAACTCGGTCTGGGCTCATAATAATTTGTCTATGTTTCCTATTCAAACTCTGACACCTGCATGTTGTGTGTGTGTGACGTTACTCTGTGTCAGTGTCTAGACTTGCGTTATAGACTGTAATCAGAATAAGAATCCCTTAAATAGCAACACACACTAGATATAATGAGCAGTACCTGACCTGCAAGTGGTTGTGCTGAGGCTTAAAGTGTTGGAAAGAAAAGGGCAGTAAAGTAAGGCGAGGTCATAAATAACAGCAGTGAGGTGTTCAGGCTGTAATGGGGCTGAAACCATGTCGCCCCGGTAACTGCCAGTAATGCCAATAAAGGCTGTTAAGGTGGAGGGGGTGAGCACAGTCATCCGTAAATGTGTGAATGGGTCTTTCCCCTGCTCGAGTCTGACTTCCCATCTACCCATGGGCGAGTTCCCCTGGTAATGTTGACGAAAGGCAAAAGGGGAGGGAATCACGCCTGGAGGGAAATCCACAAATGCCAGGAGGAAATAGACTGCTAATAAGATGGTATTGAACTTGCACACTAAAGCAACAACACAGACAAACATTCCCACGCACAACGCTTTAATATACTTCTCAGAATATTCTACTCTTCTCACTAGGGTCTTATGCAGTCGTGAGTATGAAATAATATCAGTCCTTATGAATTATTCACTGACGTGTGTGAGAGAGAAAGTGTTCAGGGGGGAAAATATGGATATGCATTTCCGTCTGTACCCAGCCAGACAAACGCACATCAATGAACAGAAATTCAGCCACGGACACATAAAACATATACAAAGCCAGACAGAAAATCACAGAGAATTCCAAAGGAGTCCTCAGATGTTTTCTTCCTGGCTAAAATGATGATCTGACCTTCATCAAAAAACAACCGAACTTGATCAAATGTAAGGTGCTGTCCTATAGAGTGGTGCAGTGATGACTTCCTTATGTGGGCTGACCGAATAGTTAGAATCACAAGGACAAAAAGAAATGGGATTTTTCCATTGGATTTTGCAGATTACAATATTCTTCACAAACACGTTTATGATACTTGTCGGAAGTAAATAGTTAATGGTCGCATGACTTCATTTGATAACCGGAGAGTAGAGAAAAACATGAAAATCTTGTTGGCTTGTGTTAACCACTGACCTTATTTCCGGCCTCTAACTAAAAACCCATTCAAAAAACCATTCACTTACAGATAAGGAGGCTTGGAAGTGCAAAAATGCTAACTTATTTTCAAGTTAAGAACTCATTTCTGCACCACTCTATCCCAGACTCAAAATAAGTCACTTCACAGATGTCTGAGTCATGTTTTTCTTAAGGATTGGCAGCATGATCGGCTGTTTTCTATGCATGTGTATATTTTCCAGCTTCTGGTCTGATCTGCTCTGATTTCAGCACAGATCCATCATCTGCAGCATCCATGAATGATGCTTCATTTGCATAGTGGGCCATGCCAAATCCGCCTCAGTATGAGCCAGCTCTCTGAGGAGGGAACACTGGCTTTTTGAATTAAATCAGCGGATGTCTGAAAATCGGCGGACAGCCACTATCTCAATAGAGACAGACAGTGGGATGAGTGCGACTCAAACAAACTGCGGAAATGTGTGCCACCAGCAATCAATGCGCATTATGGTGTGTCTGCACATGCAACAACACACAGACTGTAGTATGAAAGAGGAGAAGAAGAAGAAGAAGAAGAAGAAGAAGAAGAAGAGGGGAGGTGGCGAGATGGATCATGGGGAGAGAGAATAAAACATTTAAGAAGGAGCCGGAAAAAGGTTGAAAGAAAATGTTCCCACAATTCAAAAGAGAAAGTTGGGGTACAAAGAGGCCAAGATCTCTCACCCTCTTGGTTCTATACCCACATTTCATTACATTCCAGCTTGGTGAGTTGTAACTAGGCATGAACAAAAGCTCAGCCCCAGTCAGGTTCAGACTTCGGTTCTAATATTCGGACGAGGGCTTGAAACATTTCTAGGTGTTTCTGTACTTAATTAACTAAAAGGCCAGCGTATTGATCGGCCTGCAGGGTGAGTGAATTATGAAAGGAGGCGGTCGGCTTGTTCACATGGAAGTGGCGAGTGTGGACTCGACTAAGTGTGTGTTTTCCCGTCCAGCAAAATAGATTTACAGTGGAAATCAGGATGATACATCAAAGTAATGACTTTGGTATTTAGCTGCAACACTCTGCTTGTGGTGATGCTGGAATAATGTGGAGGTGCCTTTTAGAAAACCAGTAGTTTAATAGTAAAAATAAACTAGGGTTAGGGTTGCTTTACATATAAGTCAATTCATGCATTGAGATTAAGTTTGCTTGCACGGAAATCCATTTTTTATACAGGAACAATCGATTTTTTACGACATAATGACCAATAAATGTCCTACTTTGACGCCATGTCCCACATCGTCCAGCAGCGTGTAGTCGATGGGCTTTCGAATATAGCGCACCGGCCGCTCCATGTTACCCGGGGCAATGATCTTGTGGGTGCGGGCTGTGTTCTTATTTGTGGTCAGGATGCCGATCTCTCGACGTGCCACCTTCTCCTTGTGGATATCCACCGTCTGCAGGAGAAAGAGAAACAAAGGGAAACATGAGTGGTTGGGTAAACAGACCTTTTTGGGTGTATTCCTCATATTGCACAACATTCTCTAAATGTATTGAAAAAGGTTTTGATAAGGGACATGCATGATTTAGAACCTTTCCCTGTTTTGTAGAGATTGGATTAATTATAGTAAATGTCATTTCTTGAAATGTCATCCCCAGTGAGTATTACACTAATTTGCTTTTGGTGAATACCCATACTTCCGCCATCTGTTTTGCATGAAAAGCCTCCCAGGGTCATAATCATCTCCCTCCCCTTACTTCAACACTGGTGAAATATTATTATCAAAAAGAAAACTCACAAATTAGAAGAACAGCATGTTTTTATGTTTAACATTTTTTCAAAACCCAATTTAAAATGCTTGCTAGGGGCAACAATATGGTCACATTTGAAATTACAACAGCTTTGGGGTCCCTCAGGGCTCTGTTTCAGGCCCATCATCGTCACATTATTATTACTGATATATTTACTATTTTCGCTGTATATTTATTGCTACCTTTGAATATGAAGAAAATCATATATGGTGGTACTTTCTAATATATTCAAGCATATTTATGATGGCAATATTCCCTATCTTTTCAAGCATATTTGCTTGAATTACTGTTCATGGGCAAAATTTTGTTGGCATGTGCACAACTAATCTATATTTAATATCTGCTGCACTCTGCAATTACAGTTAAGCATTTCATACATTGACCCTTTTAGTCTTTGTTGTGTGATAAAACAATTGGCATCAGAACATGTATTTACTGTATATTAAAAAAAGATAATTATGCTTTATGAATGTCACACTAGGGCTGCACGATATATCGTGTCGTGACGATAATCGCGATATGCGCATGCATAGGACTTGCGATATTAAGTAGGCAAATTAACTCAAACACGTCATGTTACAATTATTTTGCTGCTTGCTACAAAAGGAAAACTTGCGTGGCTCTCATGTCAGGGGTACTTGAGTGAGTGACAGCAAACCACCAATCACAATCAAATCTCCAAAGCAAACGGACCCGGTGATTAAAGGTAAAAACACTGAATAAAGTATTTTCATGTGTTTCTCCAGGGCAGTTCGGCGCTGCTAACCGAGCTAGCTCAGCTTGTTGCTCTGATAATTTAACATCCAGTCGTCCGTGACAAAAATCCTTCATCCGGTTAAATATAGTTAAAAAAATACCAATTGTATAGCATTAAAGTTCAAGAAAGGATGATTTGCGGGTAAAAAAACGGTCTTTTCTTCAATTCCTGTATGTTTTCATATCGCAATGTCAGTTTTTTCCAATATCGTGCAGCCCTATGTCACACAGTTTATTCCTCTATGGCCTTTAAATTCCTGGCCACCCACTGTCTGAACACACACTCTGGGTTCATCCTTTGAATTTGTACTGACCCACTACTCTGCTCTATTGGCCTACACCCTGGGGCCCATTTGACGAGGCTCCCCTTTAACACCTCGCACTGGGCGCACTTGGAAATACCAGTGACCTCCATTTCTTCTAGGATTACTGTCATTATTGCTCACAGCACCCATTCACAGCAGGCGCACTGCGGACCGGCCTTCAATTTATGAATGATAGATGAGACAGGAAGGAGTGAGGGATGATGGAATGGAGGGAGGGGAACCTGAGCGAAAAGGGTGGGCAAGAATTAAGGACTACGGGCGGCTTCATATCTGGACTACGAGGTCACCCTTGGGAGAAGAGTGCTGACGAGTACAAGTGTTTCTAAGGCTCATGTGAGACATATAAGAATTAGGGCTGGGTGAATATGAAGAAAATCATATATGGTGGTATTTTTGATGAAATCTACAGATAATGGAATATTCAGAGTTATTAGACAACATCTTCTGGTTTTCACAATTCAGTCTCCTCTCTTTCTTTTCCCCCCTGATTGAATATACTATTTGTTACTTCCTTTATCCCCTAGAATTTGGGGAATGTAACAGAAAATGCTGGTAAATAGAGAGAACGACATCACTTAACTGTATTGCAGCATTAAACAAGGAAAGACAACACTTAGAATAACCCAAATCAAAAATGATATAACATATTTTATAAAGAGTTACATATGATACTAATATATTGCCCAGTCCTAATAAATAGTCCCATTATAGTGAAGGGGCGGGTTTGGCTCAGGAGGTAAGTAGTTTGGTCCCCGTCAAGTCAAAATGTTGCAGTGTCATTGGACAAGATAATTAAGCCAACATTTCCTGATGAGTAAATGTGGGTGAGTGTGTATACATGTTAGTATTACTGAGATGGCACCTTAGGGCAGGTTCTGCCTCTATAGAATAAAGTATGTGAATGGTAATTCGTATTTCAAAGCGATTTAAGGGGTCACCAAAACTGGAATATCGCTATATAAATGTACACTATTTACCACATACTGTTAAAAATCATGCAGTACAATTGGTGTACACTGGGTTGTATGATTGTAAGAGACTAATTGAAATTAAATTAAATATATGAGTCTGTGTGAGAATGTATCTGACGGTATTTTAAAAGTGTGAGTGCGAGACCCACACACAGCAACAAGGTCACGAATCAATCCCCACTCAGACATCTTATTCAGCCGACCCGACAGCTTCACTGCTGGAGATGAAGAGTCCAATGTGGTAAAATCAGGTGTTGTGAAGTTGACCTGCTCCTAGTTAACTCTCTCTGTGGGTGTGACGTGAGGTCTGTGTGCCGCATGTGAGAGATATATATAGAGAACATGCTAGGCTCTTTTTTTAAGGAGAGGAAACTGAAGCGACACGCCCAACTTCAGCTGGGAAGTAAAGAAGAAAATAAAAGACCCGCCTATTTCCTGCCATTGAGAGGCGAGAAGAGGTGGAGTGCAGATTAGAGAAAGCGAGAAGAACAAAACCCGGAAAGGATAGAAAGGCACTGACTGTTTGAAATGGACGAGAACATTTAAAGAGAAAATGCAGTAATGTAAAACTAGAATCTGATTTGTGTGGGCTGTCATGATCAAAAAGGAAAAAAAGTAGAACATTTTAGGGCTTAATTTTAAGACCACATCTTTCTATGCACACATCTAATTTTCAATTGAAAAATTTTAGTTTGGTGACTTGGTGAAGTAGCGTTGAATAATGGAAGTTTGTCACAGTACTCAGTTTCCCTTGTGAATTATTTTATTGTTTATCCTCGAGGATATTTTTTCTATGAGCTGAATTATCCATTCTCTTAAAAACAAACATGATGGGTGATTATACCAATTAAATACACTGATTAAAAACATGTTATGTTTCAAATCAATGTTTATCAAACCTACTTTGGCAGATGTCAATGTTTGCTTGAATCGTTTCTTTGAGAAATTAAGATCTAGAAGTCAGATGACGTGTATCCTGAACATGAAGTCAAAAAACACAAACAAATCTATGTGTATTGTCAAAAAGATGGCTTTAAAAAAGTATAAAGAGTCCGTTTATTACCACTTCGGGCAGACCAATGACATATGACGCCATGATTATAAAGTTTGGGATAATGGAAGTACACAACTCAACAAAATATATAACATAGGTCTAGTTGTTTTTTGACATTTTAATGCAAAAATGTGTCATTGCCCATCTTATGTCAATACTGTAATACCATTAAAGTACCATCTAAAATGACTCTTGAGGAGAAATTGAAGCAGCGTTTCAGGAGGCGTGGAACATTTCTTTAGGGGATGACTGCAGCCTGGCAGCTTTATTTCAGAATTTACTTTTAACGTACATTATGAAAAAAGAAGTCATCAAAATGAGGTAATCTTTATGAATTAATTGGACGCAATAACTGTTACCTAATGATGGACGACAGACCTCTCTATGCCCTTCCTCTGCTCTCAATCTAATTTGTTTGCAATATCTTTACTCTAATAAACATCTGCTCAACCTCTGAACTGTGTTTGTGAGAGCAGATGGTACATCTGTTATTTTCACTGCTGGATCTACATCGAAGTTGTATCCAAATAAATCTGTGTTTTCAACAAATGGTAAGTCTCTGCAGTAGAGTCGGAACAAGTTTGTTTACTCTTGTTGGAGTGTTTTTTGGCGAGAGGAAATTATGATGCTGTCTGTATCAAGGCGTGTCAGCAGATGTGTGTGATTTCATACATCAATGACCTCATATATGGCTCGGTAACAAGTCTACAGAGTCAGCCAGCAGACATCATATTCCCTAGTTATGAATCGCAAGTGTCCGCATCTGTGCTATTATCGTTTTGTGAACGTTCGGATGTTATTCTAGGTACATTCTGCACTTGAGAGGATTTAGCGGGTTGAAATGAAGCAGAAAGAGGCACAAGTGGGTCATTGAGCTGATGGATGACAACTTCTGACAAATAAGTGAACAGATGAATCAGAAAGCAAACTGGCAAACAGCAAGGAGGAAATGGAAAAGACCAAAAGAGACTCAGGGGAAGGTATCGCAACTGAATCCCAAGCACTTTTGTCGGTCACACGGAGAGGAGAATCATTTCTCTGCTTTGATTAAACACGTTGTTTTGCATTTAGTCACATTTCTTGGAGGAGTTTGTGACAGCCTCCTTTGCTTTAGGCTTTTAAATCCTACAGAGATGGGGCTTGGATGTGGCAGCAAGGTTTGTCTGCTACCTTCGCTCTCTAATCCCATTTTAACTCTTTAGAGTATAACCAACCCAGGCTAAAGAAAACACCTGGCACAAGCACGCAAGTTAGAATGCATTCCCTTAGACATATCCCTACTAGAATAATACATTCAAGCCCTTTATGAAATGCATGTTAAAGTCAATTCACTTTTCCCTTGATTTAAAAACTTGATTCCAACGCATCTGTGTGAAGGATCACATTTGAGACAGCCAAAATGAGTGTTTCTTGTGTGTTTAAGCCTATATAGTCTGTAAAGCTTATTTAAATTATTATTATTTTAATGACATTTTCACTGAAGATGTCCCCTATCTTTGCAATCAATGCAATTCTGAATGGGTTTTGACATCAATTATTTTGTTAAACACTGAAGACGATAACATTAGCTTCAAACCATGTCTGTTTAATCAGAACGAATATAATAAAGCAGCCAGCGTTTATCGAAGCTCATTGAACCATATCTATTGGATTGCCTTGTGTAAAGCGTTGATGGAAATCCGGAAAGGAAGCTTCTTCCAATAAACAGGTGGAATACAAATAAAAAACAACTTTGATGATGCATCCTGTTAGCTTTCATGCTGCTCTAGTATTGTGCAATTTAGCTTCACTGGAACAGTCATATGGAAAGGAGACATTGTAAATGTATAGTTCTAATTTTACTGCTATGGCAAGTTAAAATGGCTGCTTGGTTTTTACCAAGGTTTGATGTACTGTAAGTCTCTAATCACTGTTGAATCGGCCGTGCGTCAGCCATGAAAGGCCAAATAAGCCGTGTCACGGCCGACGGTGTGGGACACACCAAATTGAGTATGGGCGACAGGGCACGCTTCGTCGTCCGACTAACGAAAACGGCCGATTTCGGCCTGGTGTGTCAGGGCCTTAAAGGATAAGTTAAAAAAGAAAGTGAGGTCATAGAAAACTATTTCTGCTAAAAAGTTAGCAATGATTGAGAGTCAGACCTAAACATTTCAGATGTATCTCAGACTGCACTGTAACTTGTATTCATGTACCTTTGTTATTCATGTTTTATTATCTTTGCTTTTAAAGTGTGTTTAGAGTGTTTTTAAATGCCATTTTATAATATGTTTCTTAATGCTCTTAAAGGTGGGGTATGTAATTTATCAGAAACACTTTTTGTTATATTCCATGGAATGCTCTTAACACCCCGATAGCAATGAATATATGAAATGCTTTGACAATAAATACATTAAAAAAAATATATATGTATATTTAATCTGTGGAAGCCGTAGTACTGTAAAAAGCATGACCAATCATTTTAGCCGGCCCGGCTAAAATAACTGGATGGCCTACCTGCCTGTCAGCCATCCATCTCGTGCACAAACTTATCTCGTGCCCTCATTGGTCATGTGCACGTTCGTGTGTGTTGGAGGAAGGGCTCTGTAAGGAAGTCTGAAGGAAGGGGCAGATTTTTTCCGGTTGTGTACTTTCAAATTCTAGCACACTCAAGCTGGTTTCTCCAAAATTACACACCCCACCTTTAATGTATTTCATTTTTGTAAAGCACTTTGAATTGCCTTGTGTTGAAAGGTGCTACATAAATAAACTTGCCTTGCCTTGTAAAAAAAAAAGCTTTCAGTAGCGACTACAGTCAAGTGCCAATACTGACTTAACCGTTTATGTTCTGCGATATTATACATAGCCCTATAGAGCTATAGGATCTGAAGCAGAAATATCAAAAGGCCATCTAAAGGATCAATACAATACTTTATCTTCTGTATCCTGCACCTAATTGTACTCCACCCTGCAGCCTGTGGAGTAAAGCAGGAGCTAGAAATGCTAACCAGGCAAAAGAGAGCTGGCGTCAGGATTTTACTTCATCCCTGACAGGCTTAATGAAGCACACGGGGGGGACCGGGACATTCACTGGCTGACAGGCAGGGTGGCCGCACACAGAGAGAAAGAGAGAGGACTGCTGATGAAGCAAGAGCGACTGAAGAGCGGCTGTGGAGCTCCAGCATGATCCATGCCCCTGCCATGTCTGTCTGTCTTTATAAAGCGTGAATGTGCCATTGTGCTCTTTGGTGTTATGACACGGATTAATGCCAGCAGGTTTGTATTTTATTGTACTCAAATAGGTTTCATTTGGAGATGACAATCCCCAAAGCCCACACCTTGATCCAGCAATATCCCCCATGGAAGGAATGGAAATCGTGTGTGAATAAAAAAAGTATTTCTGTCCGAGATGAGGAACTGGTGGTCATTGTGACATGATGACTGGTATGGAAATGTACTTTATGATTTATGGGTAACAGGTAAAAATAGAGGAGGTTTTGTGTTTGCAGTAACATCCAACAGCATCAAGAAGCCAATTCAAAGTAAAGTCGAAAACACAGGGAGATGTCATACGGATACGGATGTCAAACTAAAATGGCCTGCCTCTATTGTAGGCTTGTTTGGAATAAAGGCCTTGTTCTATAGGCAGATGAGATAAATAAAGGCCCTGGAAATGATGCATTAATGCAGACACAATAACCTCAATATTGCAATACCACTAGGGATGTCCCGATCACCTTTTTTTGCTCCCGATCCGATTCCGATCATTTGATTTTGACAATTTGCCGATACCGATTTTTCCCGATCCGATCTTTATGCAATGCATTAAGAGAAAAAAAAGGAAAAAAGCATTCAAGTTGTCCCTTAAGGTTATTTTTTTATTTAAATGACAGTACCCAACTACCCATTCTATCCAACATGGATATAGCTTCTTTTTTTCACAGCAGCATTGGATCAGTTCAGTTGTGCAGCATTGGATCAAAACTAAATAAAGCTTATCAGTGCTCGTTAGCTTACTGCTACTATTAGACACTGCGTCCACTCTGTTGCCAGATTTGAGAGAAATAAGCAACCATGTCTATGAAAACAAGCCCCAAAGAAGCAACACATACATGATGTTGTGTAATTTGAAACCAAAACTAAGGCCTCAGGATGACTTTAAGACTTGAACATGGTCATTTTGTTTTGTAACATTAAATTAAAAAAAATATATATATATTGAAAAAAAAAAAAAAAAAAGACATCCCCGATTTTTTTCTCCCGATTCCGATCTTTTGAAAATCACGTGATCGCCGCCGATCCCCGATCACGTGATCGGATCGGGACATCTCTAAATAGCACGTTATTGATTGACAAGCCAACAGGAAGGGATGACAAGCACTCACCACAACTACTAAATTAAAGTTTATTTTTTCCTTTTTCATTTAGCAGACGAGGTTGACATTTTTGTTTTCTGGTTGCCAAGAGTTAGAAATTGTTCAACTTTAGGTAAAATACTGTATTTGCTACTGTCCCGTTTACCCAGCCTTCTTATCACAGTGGAGGATCACATTCTACATGTACAAGTGTGGGTGGAGGAACGAACACACAGATTGGCAGTTACTTCCTCTAAACCTATGAACTTAAGACTTTTATATCCAAACAAGGGCCAAAGCAAGTATGGAACATTTGCTTGTGCGGATACACAGTATCTAAGCTGTAAAAAAAAACACTGCACCTTTAATTCTCTTATATATATACATACCAATAGCCGAACAACAAACCTTATTATATTAAACAGAAATCTGAAAAGTATATCCAAAAACAAAACCAATACTGTTCAAATCAATCAATATCTTTAATCTCGGGGGGGAAATCCTTTACTGTGACACCCCTACCTGGGAGATGTGGTTGATGGAGGACTCCATGCGTCGCAGTTGCGAGGCCTGGATGTCCAGCAGCTGCAGCACATTGTTAGCTAAGGCATTGATCTGGTAGGCCACACTGGCCAGAGACTGGGTGGTGTAGGCCTTGGTCTCCTCCAGGGCCTTCTTCTTGTCTTGAGCCTGGCGGAGAGAGGAAACAAAAACACAGAAAGTCAGAAAAATATGTAAAGGGATGTGTTGGTAGAAGAAAGGGAGTAGTTGGCAGAGGGAAGTAAGTATAAATAATCGGTATCGGTATCGGTCTTGAAAAAGCCATATCGGTCGATCCCTAATATAAAGTATATAAATATAGTTGTTTTTTTCAAAATACCAAACAGATCCTGCGGCGGCGGGTTGTGTGTGTCTACAGAAGGTCCAATTGTGATGGATTTGGGTACGGAGGAAAAGAGAGAGGGTTGTATTTTCTGACACTTGGTGACTTCCCTGACACACCGGGGACACATATTCATGTATAAAAGACGTACAAGAGTGCATTTTGCATGATAGGTCCCCTTTAACGTTCAGGGTAATCAACTGTTAAAAACATACTGTTCCATTTTTTTTTTCAATAAATGGATGTTTTCAAAGTAAATGGATAATCGTTTTTAATAATCCTGATATCAATTATTGACCCAAATATTCGAGATTATGATTTTTGCCATAATCGAGCAGCCCTACCTTAAGCTTAGCGGTATTGAAGTAAAGTCATGTAACCAGGATGTAGTTTGCTTATAGCCAACGTTAGCTTTTTACTGCTAGCTATTGCATTTACACTTCAAAAATATCATAAAAGTAGTGTTATATATTGAGATAAGCCTGCTAAACAAAACATGTAAGTATCATAAACGTGTTTGCCTACAAAACTGCACCACTCTATCAAGCTCAAAAGGAAATTCTACAATATCATCCCAATCATTTGTGTGAGCAGTGAATGAGAGGGCAGATTTCCACAGAGAACTATATTTGACATGTTTATTCTCAGCTGTATTTGAACTGCGAAGATCTGAAGGGAAAACTAACAAGAGTTCACGATTCTCAAAGGAAATGACTTTGTGGAAGCAAAGCAGCCTTGAATTGGACAACAATAACTTTCTAATAACCCAGATGGGCAACATGGGACAGGTGCACGGTGGGAGCTGTGCCCAGTGAGCAGGAATGCCAAGACATTTCCTAGGATCCCAAATCTCCACCCGGCTGCGTGAACCATCTGTTTCTGGAGGCCTTTAAATAGCGAAGGGACCGAATGGACATATTTATAGTTTGGAAACAAAACAGTGATAATGGAGCAAATAGAGCCACACCAACATGAAGCAGTAGTACAACTAGGGCTGTGCAATTAATCGTATTTTAATCGCAATTACGATTTTGGCCTGCCACAATTACGAAAACAACATCATCGAAAAGAACAAACAATAATTTTGCTTTGCTAGGTTGTGCACTGCAACATATTTGATCTAATTTATTTGTATTTATCATATTTATATATGTTTAGTAGCTTGTGGAAGTGCGCTCCAAAATATGTGTTGATCTTGTTTATTGGTATTTATTATTTTGATATTATTTATTTAAATGTAAATATAAATGTATCATTTATTTATTTATTATTGGTTTTTCAGTTGAATTATACGTTCAGGGTAATCAACAGTTAAAAAGATACTGTTCAAATTATTATGTGTATTTGTTTTAAAGGTCCCATGTCATGGCCATTTCTACTGATCATAGTTCCATTGTTGAGGTCTACTAGAATAGATTTACATTGTTCAATGTTCCAAACTCACATTGGTTTCTCATACAGCATCTCTGTATAGTATGTGTATTCACTCTCTGTCCTACACGCCTTGTTGGAGATCCTGCCCCCCCCGCCTCCCTATGAGCCCACTGTGCTCTGATTGGTCAGCTCGCCCACTCTGTTCTGATGAGTCCACCACCGTTACAGCTGAACATCAGTGATTATGTGTTACAATGGCGTTTGTTAGCAACCAGAAAATGACACCAGTAAGGACAAACAGATGAGAATGCTGCGTGGGGTCTGGGTGCCGTGTTGGCAGGACGTTGCGGGGCTCGCTGCAGCGAGGAGCGGACAGTGTGAGCTGGGTTCATTTCCTGCTTGCTGTGTGGGGTCTGCGAGACAGCGAGACATCACGAATGAACGTGGGGGGGGGGGGATGCTGAGGGGGCTGCAGCACCCTCATCTGCGAGGCTCCACTAGCACCCTACTTATTATTTTCAATATAAATAATTCCATAAATGTAGTTTTTTCATTGATAAATTCCTCATTACGTGTTTTTAATAAAAAAATGCCAACCAAAAGTTAACAAAGTACGTTAAAATGTATTCATTTTAATCAAGTTGTATGGAATGTGTATAGTATGTCATGTATGTAATCCCCAACCTTTTATAATTTATACTTTTTTAATTGATATTTTCAACATAAGGAAAACATAATGCCATATAGCCTACTCTGTATTTGACACATGGCAGCTACTAATTTCTAATAATAATTGAATAATTGTTACTATTTCCTGTTCTTATGCTAAGCTTATCTATTTCCTGTTCTTATGCTAAGCTTATCTA
>CALSBZ010046932.1:6944427-7019121 GCA_943591055.1 Gobionotothen gibberifrons
CTTATGCTAAGCTTATCTATTTCCTGTTCTTATGCTAAGCTTATCTAATTATCTCTTGGCTGTAGTTTAATACTTAATGGACCGATGCCGTGTCAATACCCCCATCTAACACTCCTCAACAAAACAATTTAAATGTCAAGCTATTCCTTTAAAAGCCTTACCACATAGTTTGATCTATAACTGCTTATCAGTCACTTTGAGTATTTTCATATCCATAGGCTCTAATCTAAAATCATATGAATGCCACAAAGACATCAACCACGATCTGCCAGCTGTTACCTAGCAACAATTTGGTCCGTGTGTGGTAACAGGAGGTTAACAGCCTGCATCATGTCACCAAAAAGGGCCATCTGCCCACCTGGAAACCACCTGCAGCCCCGAAGTCTTTAGTATCGTAAATCTTACTGAATGTGATGTCTTTCACAATGCCTGTTTATTGTATAATGTAGTAAATATGCTCACTGTGCCACCTTAACCTGACTTATTTGGCATCGCATACTAAAACTAGGGGAAAAAAAACATAAATGTACCAGCTTTAGTGTGGTTTGTAGAAATCCCCAGGTATGCTGACTAATGTTTCCAAAGCCATGCACAGACTACTGAAACTGATTGCAAGGAGCCACTTGACTGAAGGATATATATATATAAACATGCTTATTACACGGCTTAGGTGAATACTCGATTCTGTATACTGATTCTCTCTCCTGCTTTCAGATATTATGTTTCATATTAAGCTTACAAAAGGCTTCTTCTAAGAGCTTCACTTGGAACTTCTTTTTTGTGAGACTCAACTTTAACAGTGCACTGAAGTAATGCAATTTCTGGGTGCCAGGTCATACTGAGCTCCAGGTTTGACACCTTCCTGAACCTCATGAGTCATGATGAATGGCTGTGAGTCAGAGGGGTATCATGTGAGCAGCCGGTTGGGGGGGAGGAATTCTGAGGGGGTCAACATCAGGGAAATATTAAGTGCATCCATGGGTTTCCATCTAACACCCCTTTACTCATACATCTTTTTATAAAGTGGTGTAGGAATATAATGCGGAAATGGCACTTCAGGGTGCCGAACTGTCAACTGTTTTTAAAAAAGATTTTGGTTAGATTCCTAAAATAATGTTTTACAAGCCTACAAGATGTTCATGTTTTTGTTTTACGACAATATCCAAAGCCTATGTGTCATAAAAAACTATGGTTGCTAACATGTGGCCAAGTGAGACCACTAAAGGTCATAAAGATGAACCTTAGCAGCATTTAGCTTAGCGGTGACGTGGAGTCATGTGACTGTCTTGAAACGTTAGCCTTTTACTTCTGAAAATTGCATTTTCGTTTAAAAAAATCATAAGGTATTGTTAATATGTTGAGATTATCATGCCGATCAAAAAGTGTAAGTATGAATACTTGTTTGCTATTGAGCTATTTTTCTGATAAAATTCAAAAGCAAATGGAAGATTGAAGTAGAGGGAGGCCTTGAACTGCTAACAGAAATACATCATCCCTGAAGCACTAAATTGAGAGGAACAACTGTTTCTCTTTAACTTGGAAACCAAAACTGATACTGGCTGGTCGATCTAAAAAGTGCCACTCATACATATTGATTTGCACGTTTGTGGTTTTGATATGCAAAGCTTATACTTGAATAAAATTAAAGTGGTGTTCATTTTAAGATCTAGCATTTTTGAACGGGTCAATCCAAAAACAGCACTGTTCAATGTTACACCAGATATCATCTAAGAGGTGCTATTTTGGTATACAAAGGCATTTCGAAGGGTACTATCAAAGCAGAGTTCTTCTTTCATGCCACAAATCATTTTGTCAGCGACAGCTTTTCAAATGGATTACTTCAAATATCTAATCTAAGAATAAAACTCGTCTTTTTTCCAACATAGGAGTAGATTTACATATCAAGGCATGCGCTGCCTGGGTGTTATTTTGAGCAATTTCTGATATGCAGGTCAATGGTGAATGCATAAACTGTGTTTTTAAAATGTTAAACTAAGAAGAGTGTTTAGAATATAGTTACATAAATCCAATAGTGCACTAATGTACCGCTTCCTCACTCTTAACTGCCTGTTGTGATGGTCCAGTGTGTTCTTATGCATGCACAATCCGAGTTAATGTTTTTACTATTCCTAAAGAAATTGTCATGCTGCAGCACTAACATACAAGCATCTTCAATATTCCAGGCAATATTGTAAATATTGCAGAACGTGAATGAGACTACATTACATGGTATTGGAAATCACCAGAGATGCATTACATTACATTCCATTACATGATATGTTACTTGTTCGACGCTTTTTTCCAAAGCGACTTACATACTCAATACTGTGGGCAATCCCCACAGGAGCAATTTGGGGTGAAGTGTCTCAGGGACACAACGACATGCTGACTGCAATGGGGTTTGAACCTGTGCTCCCCTGATCCTGATCCCAACACCAACGCACTAGCCCACTGCGCCACAGCCTCCCTTATGCGTATGCGTATGATAAGCACCATGCATCCACTTCTCATAAATATATTAAGAAACAACCTAAGCATATTAAATAGTATAGGATGTGGTCAATGGAATAAGTTAATTTTCTCAAAGAAAATAAACCCCTGTGTGTTGCCTAAAAATGTATATCTTCCTGACAAATCTTACAATATTTAAAATGGGGTTGATTCTACTTATTTGGACTTATTTGCATAAGTGCAGCTCTTTTAAAAAAAACTGGATATTCTGGACCTTTAATAATATCATGGCACTCACACAATATACACAGTATCATGTATGGCTTTATGACATGTTGGGTTACAGACATGGGTAATGTCATGAGAAGGGACATTGTTTTAGGATGCTACGACGGAAAGCCATCCTTGTTTTGGACGGTTGTGCTAACCCCCTAGGGTCAAGCTATTAACCAGGTGTTTTCACAAGATGTAGTCAACCAAGATTATAATTTAATTTCCATCCAATCATCAAAATTACTGAAATGTTAAACATCCCCCTAGGGAACATGTAAAAGAAAAATCAATAAATCAGCCATATGGTTTAACCTCTAACCCACTGCTTCTAATAATAGATACGATTAGCAACAGACAATATGACATTTCCACCGAACTAACCACAAAGGAAGTAACTGAGACCTAAATAAAATGTCATAACAGCAATACCTTTGAGCTTAAAGGAGGGGTAGGTAATTTTGGAGAAACCAGCTCAAGTGCGCTAGAATTTGAAAATACACAGCCGGAAAAAATCTGCCACTTCCTTCAGACTCGCGCACATGACCAATGAAGGCACGAGATAAGTTTGTGCACAGATGGAAGGCTGACAGGCAGGTAGGCCATCCAGTTATTTTAGCCGGGCCAGCTCAGATGATTGGTCGAGCTTTTTACAGCGCCACGGCTTCCACAGATGACATTTTTTATGTATTTATTGTCAAAGCATTTAATATATACATTGCTATCGGGATGTTAAGACTGGAATAAATTACATACCCCACCTTTAATATTAAAGTTCTCGGGTAACTTTCTGCACAATAATACAGTATAAGTAGTGTAACCTACATTGCTTTCTCACCACCAGAATCAATCAAAAAGACCATGCTGGAGCACAGGTTTCTGTCAACAAACGCTGCTGTTCACACCACATCATTTAACCTAGTGATGATATATGTTAGCTCACACTCCACTTTAACTGAAACAATTCTCACTGTGGCAATGTAACAGAGCGATGAGATTTATTGTGAGGAACTCTTCTGGCTAGAAATCGTCCAAATTGTTTCAATATTTTATACACACGCTAGGCCATGGATCATTGAGATTTTGTCCAATGGAGACCCCCAATCTGGAAAATGTTGGTGTTTGCTGCTACACGTATAACATTATTTTTGAAGGTGTATTACCCTCTTTAAAACAGTTACTTGCATTAAATAAATAGATCATTAATCAAACGTGTTCACACTGTGCTTCTGATTCATACTTTCCCTAACCCTGATTTAGCATTCAATCCTAGCAGCAGACACCTGCACCTCAATGCATTTGATTACAAGCAAATGAACCATTAACATGATCTGGAGCCATGTTTTCAGCACTGTAGCAGCAAACACATGATATGTCTGCATCATGAGCAGCTTTACTACACATCTAGGTCGTTTTTTCCCCCTAGAAGTCTATTAGGACTTGGCCCACATAATGATATACACTAATAATAAACAACTTACAGATCCTAATGTTAATGGCTAATGGTAAATCGTTATAGCATGACTAGTGAGTAGGGTAGTAGTAGTATGGTCTGTACTAAACATGCTACAGTTAAAACCAGTTTATAGGGACTATTGGTGTTTCCAAATGCTTTTCGAGGGTAATAACACACACATCATGTTACTTACAGTGTTGGAAGTGTTAGTTTTTACATTTTTCACGAGTAAAAATGTCTCTTCATTGGCGGTGTTTGCTTTATAACGCCGTTATGTGGACCAAACGCCTGTCATGCGAAAAAGGAAAATGAACGCTAATGTCAAAATGTATAAAAATGCAGGGGGGAATATTATTTTGTCAGAGGTACCTATCAGAGAATGTGACAAAACCACTTGGTCATAACAACGACACACCCTCTGTAAGCCCCCAGCAGCCTTCAACACACAGCCTTTAAATGTGAGCACGTCTCCGGTAAACCACAAGGACTAGCTAAAAAAGATAAAATACCGAAATGCAGCCATGCCTGATAACACTGCACTAAGCCACGACTGAATTATTATACCGGGAGAAAAAGCCACTACGTGTAGTTAGCGGTTTTAAGGATCCCTTTCGTTACGACCAGCATTTCCTGTCCCTGTGGTTTCACTCACTTCTACTACAGCACCGCAGACACGACGGAGAGAGCGGATAAAATTACCACATTTAACGATGGCTAGGCATCTCTTACCTGAACATAATTGTTTTCACAGTATTCCGCAACCTTGGACAGGTTCTGGTAGCTTTCCACAAGCGCTCTTTTACCGGCAGGGATTTCCTCCTCTAATAGCATTTGTAGCTCTGCCATCTTACATCCCTTTGCATTTCTCTCCTCTCTCTGTCCTTTTCATTGAGGCGAGGCGGTGATGCTCTGGTGTGTCGCTGAGAGAGGGGCTCCCCCGCCTGGCATTGTGGGGCCGCTGGCCTCCGATTCACAACAGCCTGTGACAAATGGCAGCTACGTCACAAACGTAGGCCGGTGATTGGCCGAGAGGCCGAGGAGAAGAGCAACAGACCAATGACATTTCACCGTGATGACGTATGAGTCCATACAAAATAATGTTATAATAATAGCATTAATTATTATGTGTTTTTCTATTATTGGCATGACATTTTTCATATAATTATTTTAAAACAATTTGTGTAAAATAATTTCTTGCAGAACTGTATGTATTTTTCTTTTCATGGCTTAATTATATTGTATGTTGCATTGTGGCACTGAGGAAGAGTGTATATCTGGTAAATTGAAGATAATTTCATAGTAACACAACGATAACTTACACCAACATTATCATCACATATGTCCTTTAAATAGGCATCACAATTAATAAACTTAAGTTGAATATATATATCCTAATAACATTTTGGAAGCCTTGAACATGGTATAAACAGAACAGTACTAGCCTATTAAATTATTAATGACTTTTTTAAACTGTGGTAATTTGTATCAAATAAAAAGATAACATTTTACAATAAAACGTCTACACTACCGTTTATATATCAACCTACATAATACCCACAGAAGACTCATGTGATTTATTTTGATAATTGTAACATTTAAAGTGCACAATTACAATTGAAATATGTACGTAAGTCCGTGTAGAGTATTTCAACATATGTGTTAAAATATGTTACTGTTATGCTTACTCTACAAGAAAAAACCTCATGACACTACATTTCCCATAAACCACCGCGGTTTAAATCCCGGCACAGAGGGGTTTGTGGGACATGAAGGATTCAACGTCACGTTTTAAACACAATTCACCGAAGCTTTGTTTCATAAAAACTACATTTCCCTGATATTTTCGGTATTCAAGACGTTGACAGCTTGGCTCATCCTTGACCCGAGTCGGAATTGGCTTTCTGCTACATATTGCAGACAAACACCGGGCTAATGGAATAATTAGAGCACCGGCGAATATTAACTTTGTGGTGAGTGTCTATCAAATCAAGCACATCAGGAATCCTTCATGTTAAAGCATAATATAGTGTATTCTCGCTGAACCGACAAGGGCTAATTATATAGACCATATTTATCCGAACATCTCCCAGGTTACAGAGGAAACAGTCTTCCTCCTTAGATAACACAAGTGGCAACCAGCTGCAGTGATGGCAAATTGTGTGCAAGTGTCCCTCCCTGTAGTGTTTTTTGCCCTATTTCCTCATTAATTGCTTTATATTTATGTTCAAGATGTGAGGACTCCTTAATTTAATTTCCTCCGTATTGGGACTCAGCATGGCGGAGGAGGAGGACAGACTCAGCCTGGAGGCGAAATTTGTTGCAGCAGTTAAAGTGATCCAGAGTTTGCCTGAAGATGGTGAGGACTTATTTTGTTACTGTATCCAATTATATGAATGAAGGGTTCTACTTTGAGTTATTTGCTGTATGTTGTGTCGGTGCTTGTTTGTGTGTAAACACTACAGGTGATTGACCTACATGCAGAGCTCCTGTCTGGCCCTCTATTGACAAAGCTGCTATAAGGATAAGAGCTGATTAACTGTACATGTAGTTTCTCAAGTCTAATAACAACTCATGTAGCTCGTGTTGTGTCTCAGAAAAATGTCAAGCTGCCTATTTTTCCTTTTGTGTTGGAAATTATTTTTTGAGCAATAATACTGGAAAACAGAAGGAAAAAAGGGATGCTGGAAGCCGGAACTAATGTCTTACGACGCTGGTTGGTTTAAATTAAAAGGTTGTCCAAGGGAACAAGTGTATGCCATGAGTTCTGCCAAACCTTTACTGGATCTGCATATTTACCTGACTCTAGTACATTTACTCAACTACCATTAAAGGGGCCATAGTATGCTAATGTGTATGTTGTGCCTCTACTATGACATGTTTACATGCTTACATTTTCTAAAAGGTCTTTATTTTTCTCAAACTGCCTGTACTGCAGCACCTTTGTTCAGCCTCTGTGGGAAACCAGAGCCCAGTCGACTCTGATTGGTTAGACCAGTCTGTTGTGATTGGTCAAACACTTAGAGATGTCCCGCCCCTATACTGTAGGCTATCGAGTACAATGTGTTGGAGCGCTAGCCAATAGAAGTGTGAGTGTTACGTAGTGATGTCACTATGTTACAGAAGAAAACAAACGAGTCAAATGGAGACGTTTCATGCAGGGGGGGGAGTATGTGGGAGAGAAACTCCCTCTGGAGTGAACTTTGGGGATTTTAGCCTTTGCAGACCATTTACATGCACAAAAACCTATTTAACACACTTGTAAAAAAAATGCCTAATGTATGTATATTCTAATAGATAGGAATAAGCTAAAATCATGAATTAACATCTTTTATAATTCTCTTCATTTCTCAGGTCCGTTCCAGCCCTCTGATGACATGTTGCTGATGTTCTGCAGTTACTATAAGCAGGCCACCTTAGGGCCATGCGACATCCCCAGACCTAATGGATTCTGGGACTCTCATGGAAAAGAAAAATGGTACTTATATTGATTTAATTAAGAGGTACTGCTCATGCCTACACACATGACAGTTTGTGTATTTTGCATGTTATACACTATCATTTTATACTATCAGAGTCTCACTTCCTGTTTATTTGCAAAGGGGCCTGAAATACCAATTTTCCAACTTCATAGCTCAGTTAGAAAACCATTTGCCACTGCAAAATGGTGTGGGTATATCGCATGGATAATCCTGCAGTAAAATACAGCTTTTAATGGTTTAGTGAGTTTTTTCAAAAAATTGAACATCGCTGCAACTGCATATTTGTAGTCTTTCAGTGTTCACTTTGTGTTACCAGGGATGCATGGAGCTCTTTAGGAAATATGACAAAGGAGGAAGCCATGAAGAATTATATTGAGGATATCCAGATGGTAAGTCCATTCAAGAAAAAACTTAAATTGAAAAAAGGCAACTTTCATTACTGTACACACCCCTCTTTACGTTGATTTCATGACATATTGTAGTGGGAAAAGTGTGCGGCCCTATCACCCTGTATGTGTATTTATAATGTGTAATTATATAGGCGGACCATTTCTCTGGGTCTATAAGGCTACTTTTCCTTCTCTTCCTTCCTTTTTTCTGGTGCCTTATTGAAAATCTTGCTTGTGTTTTTGTGACAACTTGAAACTCTGCATATTTGAGCTTTACCATTATTACTTTTGTGTGTTTTCAGATTTTGGAGACCATCCCAATCTCAGATGAAGTGTCCGACCTGGTGCAGAAGCTGGGCAACTTCTACACAGACGGAGAAAGAGAAGAAGGAGAAGCTGAAGATCATGAGGTGGACAACAGACCCTTCACCAGGCCTTTTGCAAATCATGCAGGTAGCGTACAAAATCAGCCATGCCGTGATGAAAGCAGAATACCATCCATGGAGAGCACTGCTGCTCGAGTGATACGTTGCACTGCTGTTAATCCTCTTTGTTAGACACACAGATGACATCTTTTTAAATTCTGAGCCTGTCTTACTTGTGTTTTATCACTAGATGAGCTGAACAGGCAGCTTAAGAAACCGGCAATGGAAGGCAAGTCTTTGGTGTTCGCAGTAGCTCTAGAGTTGATAGATCCCATAGTACAAGGGCATTTTAACCTAATTAAGTTGCTTTCATTGTTTAATATAATAGCTCAAAAGTGATAAGTGTACATTGTCCTTGGATTTAACCCAAGGAAGTATAAGAAATACGTTTTTTTAAATGAAAGGAGCGTGTAATTTGTGACGTATGTGCTGTAGTTGGTCAGTGTGTTGGCTTTTTGCTTGGTGTAGATGTTGTGTGTCGGAGCCGTGGTCCATCGACTGTGTGTACTGTCTCTGTTTGGTGTAGAGTAACATTGTGTGATGTAATACTTTGATCAAGAGTTAATCAATAGTGTTTCCCTCATCGTTCAGGCTATGGGGATCTGTGGGATGATATACAGAACGTCCATGAAAATGACAGCACTGTTCATGGCTTAAGTGTCAGTAGCGAGGAGGCATGGGGGAGCAAGGAAAATAGTGAAGTGGAGAGAAATGAGGAAAGTAGTGATTGGAGGAAAAGTGAGGAAGAGGATAATGGAGATGAAGAAGACAATACAGAGGACGAAGACGAGGAGGGGCAGGAGGAAAAAGGTACTGTCTCTAGCTGTAGCGTTTTTGTGATGTGAAATGTGCTGTGTTCGTAGTGAGTAGTTTTTACGTTACGTTATGGGTGGAGACATTCTCTGTTTTTTTATATGTCCCTTTACCAACGCAATGCCTATAAATATTATTCATCTGTTCTTTGGAGCTCCAATGAGTCTACCAAAAGCACATCAATGTTGGACTGGGTAACATGTTTCTTCATTAACTCGTACAGATATAGAATCAGATAAATCAAAATCCGTTTTATTGTTGATTAGATTTTCACAAAAGAGAAATGTCCTTGTTCTTTTTTTACAGCACTTAAACAAAGAAAGATAAATTAAAGGGGCCCTATTATGCTTTTTGAATTGTCCCTTTCCTGTAGTGTGTTGTAAAGTTGTCTGTGTACAACAGACAACAATGATCTGCAAAGGCCAGAATCCCAAAGTTTCTCTTTCACACATTCTGAAAGGAATTACGAAGACATACTTTATCAAATAAGTTGAATATGTCTGAATTAAGATCAAAGGGTTGTGCCATTTCAGAACAACTTATTTTGTGCAGAAATATGCAAGTGTATCCCACATTCATCGTTACTACCAGAAATACTCACAAGTGTACCCAAATGTGTGTATCACGCCGCAGCGGAAAATAGTCCCTTACAATTATACAATTTACTCTTGTATGAGTAACAAATCAAAATGTCTGACCCCGATTGTTTTAGCAATCTACTTCGCCTTGTTGTGAAAGTCATTTGAATATTTGTGACCTATTTGCAACCTTAAACAATCTCTGAAGAATGCTACGTTTTTATGTAGCACATTTTAATTATTAACGTATGCACTACTTTCTTTTAATCGTCCTCTTTATTCTTAGTTTAAGTAGTAGTAGCAAAATAACTTTTTTATTGTGCTTTTGTGCAGTGTTCTTCAGTTTACCAAAAACTCTTTTGAACCTTTTTTATAACATTTTGTCTACAATGACAGTGACACCTTTGAATGCATTTCAAGGGTGTAAGATGTACATAGTGTCCTTTGAAAGCAAATGAATGTGATGTATTATCCCTGTGTATACATTCAAATAAACAAGAACAGCCTTTCCATAAGATTCAACCAAGTATTTTTCACTAAATACATCCACGGCAAGTTATGGCAAGACAAAGGGCTCATTGAAAAAGAACTGCACCTTTTTCTCACTGCATGCGTCATACTCTTTCTTTCTTTTTTTACTGTCTAAGGTTGGAGGCCTGACCCGACGCTGCTGATGGTGAACAAGAGGTGGAGGTCTGACACCAGGGGGTCCAGCAGCAGCATGGAGCCCAGCGTGTGCTCCTTCACCAACGGGACGCACAGCTCCCTCAACAGCGAGGTGGAGGAGGAGGAGCTGGCCTGCTCCATAGAGCCCTCCATTGAACAGTATAACTCGTACATGCACTTGAATGGACACCCGAGTGGTAAGATGAAACTCTAATGCAAAAGGTGTACATATTTTGTAATAATACTATACATTTCAACCTGTGGCAGCAGCAAAAGTATTACAACAATTACAAAAAATATTATATATATGTTTTTGATGTAGATGTACAGTGAACAATTCTATGATTTGATATATTTTCCATGGTCAGGTCATAGTGAAGTAGTTCCTGAGAAGAACCACCGATCAACAGACTCGGACGAGGAATTCTGTGACTCGATGGAGCATCTGGCCATGGAAGAGGTGAGGTGTCCCTTCTCAATAGTATGCACCACATTAAATAATTACTTTTACCATTTTAGAAAATGTGCCTATTCTCTTTCTTTACAAAATCTAGATCAAAACCAATGAGCTCATCTATCAGTACCTCAGCTCAACACATGACTACAGGAAATCATTGTGAAATGGAAACAATCTGAAGTAATAGTCCAGTACAAAAAAAAGTATAGAACAGAGAAATTTATCTATAAGGATGCTTAAGAATACTTGATAATTTGACAATTACATTGTGTTCCCTTAGTAAGGCAAGACCCTGAAAGATGTCAACACTGAGGCATTTACCAGGTGGAGTAAGTTAAGTTCCTTAGGGTTCAGGGCTTAATGCGTTAGGGGTGTCTAAACTAAATTTCATCACGGGCCACATTAGCATTATGGTTGCACTCAAAGGGCCAGTTGTAACTTTAAGACTATATAAAAATGCATATATAAATATTTAATATATATAAAATAATTTATTATATTACATTATTGCCTCTGCATTGGATTATTATCGGATAGGGTAATAACTTCATAATTAACTACGTCTGAAAGCAGAAGTCTAAGGCAAATAATTGCAAGTCTCTTCAGTGAGCATGTCACAAAATGATTTAAAAAGAAAAGTCTCATTCTGGAAAAAAAGTCCATAAAAAAAATGACATTTTGAAAGAATGTAACATTTTGAAAAAAAAGTCAAATTCTGAGAAAAAGGCAAATTCTAAGATAAAAGGCATATTTTGAAGAAAAAATGTCAAATTATGAGAAAAAAATGTCAAATTTGAGATGCATTGTGGGACATGTAGTTTATTGGCAACACTTCTGTAAATCGGCATGTAACCGTATAATAAACATTATATTCTTTCAGAGCTGTTGTGGGCCACATAAAATGAAGTCACGGGCCGGATTTGGCCCCCGGGCCTTGAGTTTGACACCCCTGGCTTAATGCTTTAGGGGTGATAATTGAGATTTGGCCCTCTAGTTTGCCGATGCCATATGGTTTTTTAGCTGTTGGAGCTGAAAACAACTAAACGCTGACGTTTTTAAGGCAACCATAATGTTAAAATCAACTCTTATAAATAAAAACACAGTAGGAAAATGTTAAAGTGGTTAGACGAAAACAAGGAGAGAACCCAGACCGGATAACAGTGTTGTAGATGCCTGCCCCACCCTAAAGCATATGCTACTTTATCTTCTCTTCTACTCTAAATGAGACCATTATTTATAAAATAAACATCCTGCTGTATTATCTAAGTCTTAAAACGATCAATTGAGACTATTAACTCATTAGGAAAACATTGACTGAGGTAATAAATCAAGTAAGAAGTAGGGACATTTTCTCATAGACTTCTATACAAAAATCAGAGGAGCTGCCCCCTGCTGGCTATTAGAAAAACACATGGTTAGGGAACATTGGCTTCACTTTTCAGACCAAGAGTGTGCCGCTTGGTTCTGAACTTTTACTATTATTATTATTATTATTAAGACTACTCAAACCGTGCCTGACCTTTATTTGTTCCTACTAAGGGCCTGTCAACGTCAAGAATACGCTCCCCTGGATCAGCAGCTGTCTCAGTGAGGCAAAGGGATCATTGGTTTGAGAGCAACACTACCCTGAATGCAGGAGAGGATCAAGTGCTCATGGGAGATTCTTACTTTAAAGAAGGGATTAGTGCAAGCAACAACAGCTCCTTGTCAAGAAGAGGGAGAGGTGAGCCTGTCGACTGTGATTCATACTGTAACATACCTTCCTCCTAAAATGTCAAGGCATAAGACACCATCAAATTAAGCGCTCATTCACAAGCATTAAGATATCATTTTTTTACTCCAGTTCCAGGTTCACCGTTGCCAGGGACTCCCTGCGATTCTCAGCGTTCTGCCAGTGTAGATGCTGTTTGTTGTTGTGTGTCACATAGCAGATATCCTGTCAGCGTTGCCAGGGAAAACATCAACGAGCAAATAGCTACCGCTCTGCTGAGGCTGCAGCATGACATGTCCAGGGTGTTGCACAGGCTGCACGCTCTGGAGGCGCTGACGGTGTCACAGGTGAGAAACCAGTGTGGGGGTTACCCACAGTGTGTACTGAAATGTATCATTGTTTATGACTGTCTCCATGACAATTTATCATAGATTTATTCATAGATGTAAATGTTTTCTTGTTCTTGCATTTTAAAGTCCAGATCATCGTCGCCAAAGCAGGAGGACGCCCTGGCTGTAGCACAAAAGGTCGATTTTTTAAATATATTATATATTAGATATTAATTTTTAATATCGTGTTTGAATGGGGGCCCTATTATGCTTTTGGGGGGTTCCCTATGCTGTAGTGTGTATTATAGGTGTGTGTGCTTGTCTGCAAAGGCTAAAATCACAAAGTGACACACTCCACTGGACTCCTTTGTTTACGTAACATAATGCCATCACTTTGTAACACTCACACTTCTATTGGCTAGCGGGACATCTCTAAGCAGTTGACCAATCAAAAAACGCAGCAGCACAGGCAGTATGAGAAAAATAAAGAGCTTCTTGAACATTAAAGCATGTGAACATGTCACAGTAGAGACACAAAATGCAAATATTAACCCGAAAATGAGCACATAGGGCCCTTCTTATGACAAAGGTGTATCCAATCAGAAAACAATGGATTTTTTCTATGTACAGTTCTTAAGACCAGCTTGGTGGCCTTTTGACGTCTCTCCACTCACTGTGGTGTTTACTACACTCTGGCCTGTGGTTGCCCATTGGCTCGTCCAGGTTTACTTACAACGGAGGAGAAGGTGAGGAAAATGCTGATCAAAATCATCGCAAATTACTTTTGCTTTATAGGCATTTTAAATGTTTTATCTTTTCTCCTCACAGGAAAATCGCCTGAATTCTCTGACCTCAATCAAACAACATGACGCTGGGATGAAATCGTTGCACTTTTGATGCGTTGTGGCTTTGTAAGCCACCACAACAGACAGGGTATAATGAGGGCAGCATTAGAAATGGAAAGCCACCTTGGATAACTTAATGGTCAGATATGGATGTAAAAGGAGACTCTGAAATGTAGTGTAGCATTTTGACTTCCTGGATACTGTTGAGGTGTTTAAAATGTGTGCATTATAAAACTGGCAGTGAGCGTAGCATTAGACAGTGATCTTATTTATGAAATGTAGCCCAGATCACCAATAACTCAACATATAAATAACTTGCATCAACATGATCATACAGTAGCTGTGGACAGTAATCTATGACCCATTGTCATGCCAGTTATTTTATTTATTGCACATTTTTTCATGTTTTTGTCAAACTGTTTTTTTCTCATTTCTAAGGACTTTTATATGTATTGTTCAAATATAGACATATTTAAGGTGCATTTCTTTTTAGACCAAATTGACATATTCATTTGTACAATTCTATATTTATTTTATCGCTTCAGTGCAATACTATCATACACATAAAGTGAGGAACAGAGTAAGGACAATCCATATATTTATGTGTGTTTCTTGTCAGCTGTAAACTGAAAATGAAACATTCTCTGTTAAAGCAAAGATGTGGTGCTTTTTAAATATACTGTACATATAAACATAGGACATTTTAATGCAATAAAATCATTATATGAAAAAGGGATCTTTGATGTTATTATATGTTCAATATGGAGCATAAGTTGTTGCTACTTATGAAAAGGTGGGGTTGACTATCTGTATAAACTGATATATATAAACTTTTTACATTAAAAAAGAATTGCATCATTAAAATGGTAGATAAACTAAAGGAGAATAAGCAAGATTTCAACAGGGATGCAAATCATGTCACAACGCTATGGTTACAACCATATACTGTATATATAAAGGTTATAACCTTTATATATACAGTCTATGGTTACGTTACAACACGTGAGACGTCATATCCGGTTTATTTTCGGCTCTGTCCCTGAAGTTCGCAGTTTGATTTGTTATGCCTGTGATGTAAAATAAATACGGCACCATAACTCGGGGACATAGGAATACCTTGTGTAGCATAACAGGCATTGTGTACCAGCGAGAATTCAAACATGTTTTCTCTGTCAATGACAGTCCAACCACAGGTAAGAAAGCAGGAAGCTTTAGGCCAAGCTAACGTTAGCATTGTTGTTGTTTTGGTTGTGGAGTTGAGCATACTAGCGAGCTAAATTAACCTTAGCTTGTTCTCTCATTAGCCAGACTGCTCTCGACCTCATGTTGTTTTAAAAGATATACTTTATCGTCAGGGGGCATTGTGTCACTATTGTTTTCTGTATATTTACCTAAAATAAACTGAAGTAAAGACTATGAGGTCGGTTGAGAGACGTTTTAGCTAGCTAACACTTCAGTTCTGATGTGTGTCCTTAGCTGCCAGATGGAGAAACTGCGTCAATGAGCGACATGTTTGACTACTGGTGATTTTATAATCTATTAAATCAGCAGTTCAATCAACATATCTACTGATTCGTGATAATCACCTTTTATACGGCTAACGTTACCTTATTTAGAACTAACCTAAGCTATAGCGTGTAAGCTTTTGGTTACATCATGTTGGTTTTATAACGCCATCTAGCTGATGCACTTTACCTGTGTGGCTACCTACTGTCTAAGTCATTGATCTACCTAACATAAGTGTGTGTGTGATGATGTTTTTTACATGTATAATAGTCCACCTTTTCTGACTGTTGGATTACATGTGATGACAGGTGACATTACCTCTAAGCCACCTCATCAATGTCCTTCACTCCATGAAGAGCTCAGTGGGGAGCAGCCTCAGTGCCTCGTGCAGACCCAGAACTCACAAGGAGCATGCCTCAGACTCAGAGCTACGGGGCACAGAGGTAAAGCATTGTTTCCTGTCCCCCCTTTTTCAATACTTTTTATTTAGCTGCTTATTTCATTCACATAATGCACTTTGCTCAAAGTATACACTCATATTTTGTACATATCCTATAGGCAAATCACAACCAAGATACAAGAAGAAGAGTACACATTTTTAACAAAAGCCTGTTCCTGAATAACTTTGAGAGGAATATCATTGGATTAAATTACACAACTTTATTGATCTCAATTTAGGAAATTGTTATCTTACAGCAGCATGTAAACAAGGCATTGCACATGAATTAAATATAAACATAACAAGTAAATATATATTAACAGGGAAAGATATCTGAAGAATATATCTCAATAGAATACACAATATCTCAATATAATACGCAACAAGTTAGTAAACACCATATTCGACCACAAACATTTTAACTTAGGGTACTACAGTACTTACTTTATGCAAGTCAGCTATGTAACTTCAGTGTTTTAATTAAATGTATATATTTTTTATTACATATTTATATGAATATACATTTATACAAAATCTATATGTATATATTCAATATATGAATGATTTAGGGTGATTGACAGTAGAGACCAGTTAAGAAAATAGCTGTTAGCATAGCAATAGCATAGCTTCCATAATAGATTTCATGGATCGGTCCTTATGACAGCAGAGCAACATCCAATCTCATCCTCCAAAGTGTATAATGTTCATACGTTTGCAGCCCATGTTGAACCTGCGTGAGCTCGGCCTATCAGACCTGGGAGCGCAGCAGCTGGAGGAGCTGGTGAACAGTGTGTTACCACGCCTGAGTCCACAGGAAGCGCCACTTCCATTGGACGGACAGACGGCGTGGAGGACGTCACATCTCTCTACACACTCATTTTACCACAACAAACATGGTGAGAATGCTCATCTTTTGTCATAAACAGGCCTCCTATAGTTTCCCACAGGAAAAGTATGTCGCATTTAGGGGGGGATCTATTCCTAAATTAGTTTTCATTAGTGTATATATTTATCTGCAACTATGCACCTAAATGTTGTTGTTAGCTTACAAAGAGCCCTCAAGTCTGCATATGGTTTTCTTTATGGATTCCCCCATGTTGCTACGACTAGGGTTGGGAACAGAAACTCGGTTCCAGATGAGAACCGATAAGAAAATGCCGGGTACCGGGTACCCATACAAAATACACAATTTCGGTTCTGCTTAACGGTTCCTAAACGCGGTAGAATACAGATATTTTTGTTATCTAAACGTTTGACCTCTTTCTTTTACAATTCTGGAATCCAAACGGGGAATTGATAAGAACCAGAATCGATAAGCAGAACCAGAATCGGAATCGATACATTTCGATACCCATCCCTAGCTACGACATGATTCTACAGTAGCCCAGAAAGGACAAACATTGTTCTGGCCCTAGAAAGGGCCTTTCATGTTTATATGTTACCTGAAGGCCACTTAAGGTTCTCTTTCTGATTGGATAGAGATGGTGAGCTGACGGGTATACAGTTGCTCACAATATACCACCTCACTGCTAGACGCCACTAAATCTCACACACTGGACCTTTAAACAGTTGTGGCTGGTGCTTTTGCGAACCCATCATCATTCCTATATCAAAACAACATGCCAGGACCTCACAAACGTTCTATTGATTGCTAGAATATCAGAGTTCTAGTGAGTGAAGGTGGTGGTAAACATCAGTCTCAACATTGTGATGTCTCTGCTTTAGCTTAGATACTAGTTAGTAGTTTTAACAAGCAACCAGGGCCTCTGTTACCACTTGTTCTTAAAGGTTAAATATCCCAGGGATAACAGTTCAACCTCTGTTTGCAGGCTTCTCAGGTGGTGCAATGCCCATGTCTTATTCCAGGCAGCACCCTTCACCTCTCCAGTCTATCTGCTTAGAGCTGAAACACTGGCCAGGTAACTATGGATCAATATGTTATAGTTTGTAAATAATCGAAAACGTTGCATTCAGTTTCTAATGAATTACCTTTACAATAATATAGCGTTACTGAGAGAAAAACTCATTTTCCAGTTAATCATCAATGTTATCTATTGTTACTTATTTTTACTTGTATATTTTAAATGTATATTTACAATGTTTACGCTCATCTAGGTTATATATATATCTGCTGTTGAAATGATTGGCTCATGCTCACTGTATATTTCAGTGTGGGTCCCCACCAGAGGCTTTAAAACGTTAAAGAGCAAAACCAGACGACTGCAGTCAGGCTTAGACCGGCCCCTGGAGTCTGAGGGGTTCACTCCAAACTTTATGAAGGTATGTGCATAGAGTTGTTGTTAAGAAGATTAAGCAAGTCCTTAAACATGCTATCGATATTATTTAAAGAGGCTCTATTATGCTTTTTGTGTTTTTTCCCTTTTCCTGTAATGTCTTCTAGTTTTTGTATGTAAATAGTCTGCAAAGGCTGAATTACCAAAGTTCCCTCCAGGGGGAGTTCCTCTCCCACCCCCCAGCACCCCCTGCTCGCCTCTATTGGACCCCTTTGTTTACTTCTGTAAAATAGTGTAATCACTATGTCACACTTGTGCTTCTATTGGCTATCGCTCCAACACATTGTACGTGATAGGCTAAGGGGAGGGACCTCTCTAAGTGCTTGACCAATCACAACAGAGCCGGCCAGCTAACCAATCAGAGCAGACTGGGCTCTGGTTTCAGACAGAGGGTGAAAAGAGGGCAAAAGTAAAGACATGTTTTGAACATGAAAGCATGGAAACATGTCACAGTAGAGTAATGTTGGTGCTTTAATCAGCACCAACATTTCTTTAAACAACTATACATGTTAGCTAAGATATTGACAGCAGCTGCCTGTTTAAGAAGCCTCCAGCTGTTCTATATTTCAAACATAAAGGCATAGAGGGTGCCCTTAAAGTGTTCAGGCCTGAAGAGTGAGTCCAGTGTCATAGCCTTGAGAGCAAAAGTGTAATAATGGTACAGTATTCGGGCTTTGGGAATGCTGCTAACCAACCCTACCTTGTACTACAGGGTTTCCTGACACGAGACAAGGGGGTTGAAATTGAGAGTCTAGACAGCCTGGTTAAGATAAAGAACATACCGGATGGACAGCAGGATTCTTTCAAGACGGGCTTCGCTGAGGGTTTCCTGAAAGCCCAAACCCTGACACAACGCTCACAAGGCAAGTTCAACATACACAGGCCCGCATTAAGTCTCTATGTATTATCTCTTACACACGGCATCTATTGCACGTCTGTCCGTCCTGGGAGAGGGATCCCTCCTCTGTTGCTCTCCCTGAGGTTTCTCCCATGTTCCTCTTTAAACTGTGGGTTTTTTCTCCGGAAGTTTTTCCTTGTACGATGTGAGGGTCTAAGGACAGAGGGTGTCGTTTTCTCATACTGATATTCTGCACAAACTGTGCTGTTGTATTTGCTGTAAAGTGTCCTTACTGTAAGGTAATTAATTATTATATGTACAGCACTTTGGCTCAACCAAAAATCGTTTAAAAAATGTGCTACATAAATAAAACTTGATTTGAATTGAAGTCACTTAAACGTTTTTTTTAATGAATCATTAAACAGTTTTTCTCTCTCTCTCTCTCTCTCTCTCTCTCTCTTTTCAGACTCCTTCAGGAGGATTCGTCTCATCCTGCTGGTGCTGACATTTGTTGGGCTTTACGGTCTCTCCAAGACCCCCTTTGTATCGGGTAAAGGCTCCGTTTTTAAAATGCATGAAATCTACTCCCAATGAGTCATTCTTAAGGAAAAACGAAGTAAAGTTGCATGGTGCATATTTGACTGTTGCCGAAGTGTTGCCGCAGCTCTCACTGCGGGGAACAAACATTTTGAAACTCCTTACGCAAAAATTCCAAAAAAAACAAAGAGCACTATGACACACCCACAAAGAAGCAACAAATCAAAGAGCACTCACTCTGAGCCCACAAATATGACCCAATGAATTGGACCACTGGCCACCCCATTGGCAGCACAATTGACATCGGCCAAATTGTTATTCCAAACATCAGTATTGCTGCAGATTGAGACATTTGTTGCATCGCTATTTAAATATGAATCTTTATTTTAAAGCTCATAATTTCCACTAACTCATCTATGCATCGAGCGAGTATCATCCCCTACAAGAAGGCTTGGTATGAGTGAGTCATGCTCTATGCAGACGACAACACATTCTAATCTGCAGCATTAGGCACTACTATTCCCAATGAACCCTCAGTGAGAGCCAGCGAGTGTTTGTGTGACCTCATTAACCCTGTCATGCAGTGTGATTTCAAACTTTAATCTAACCGTTTTTGATAGTACGGTTCCGAACCACAGCAGGCTTGGACTCGGCTGTGGACCCGGTCGCGGTGAAGAACGTGACGTTCGAGCACGTCAAAGGGATCGAGGAAGCTAAGAACGAGCTGCAGGAGGTGGTGGAGTTCCTGAAAAACCCCGATAAGTTCACGGTCTTGGGAGGAAAGCTGCCAAAAGGTACTGGCACCTTTGTCATTTTCTTATCTCGATCAGAGTGTGGTGTCAATTTAGGGCCACATTCTTGTGTCTTTCTCTCATTCTTCTTTGTCTCTTCTTCAGGTGTTCTTCTGGTCGGCCCTCCTGGGACTGGAAAGACTCTCCTGGCCAGAGCGGTGGCTGGAGAGGCCGATGTGCCTTTCTACTACGCCTCTGGGTCCGAATTTGACGAGATGTTCGTTGGAGTGGGAGCCAGCCGCATCAGGAATCTTTTCAGTAAGCACTTTTTTCCAAGTGTTTTAATATGAAAAGCAACATTTTCCCTCTCTTTTCCTTGAGTGTGTGAAATGCACTTCTTCCGTCCCTTATAGATTCTATCTCTTTACGTTAGTGAGCCGGATCATTTGGCTCGGCTCTCTTAAAGCGCCGGCTCTTTCGGCTCCCAAGCGGCTCTTCATGTTACCACAGTTAACCACGGAGCCTCAGTTTCGCCACTGCGAGGCTCCGGCGCTCGCAGCTCACTCGCCGTGCTCCACTAGCACCCTTCCCCCGCTCATCGCGTCCAAATCACGCACGTTCCGTGTTGTCCTGTGGCAGGCACCGCCGATGTCGGGGACACGATCTTCAATACTCCGAAAAGAATCCCACCAGACTCCTTTGCCCCTCCAACAGAGGGATGTCCTTGTCCTTTTTCCTTTTCTTCATTTCAACCGATAAAAACTCTCGATCTTCTCTTATCTTCTTGAATTATTCATTCAAATGACGGCAAGACGCCCCCCTGGCGGAAATGCTGCAATAACACAAGAAACAATTTATTTCAGCAACTCAGATTTGAAATGTGCCTGTTTTTTTCTCTCAGATAAAATGCAAATGTCCACAGAAATTACCAAGTGAAGTTGAGGAAGGGACAAGGTGATTGTGCTAGACAAAATAACAAAACTACACATGACTTATTCTGCCATCTTAAACTAAACCCAAGCAAAAGACTGCTTTGAATATTGTGATACATGTGTTTGATTTCAATAGTTGTCTCACTGCTTGTTTCCAGGGGAGGCTAAAGCCAACGCTCCCTGTGTGATCTTCATCGATGAGCTGGACAGCGTGGGGGGGAAGAGGATCGAGTCTCCCATGCACCCTTACTCTAGACAGACTATTAACCAACTGCTTGCTGAGATGGATGGGTAACTACTTACATTATTTGAGGAATTTTTACAGTTTGACATTGTTAAATACAAAATCAAGTATGAGGATTTGACAATATGGCATCAAAGATATAGAAACATCCAATCTAAAATATGTTTTATTGATAATTGTAATGTTCACAAACATATAGGCCCTACCTGCCTGGACATACAGAGTTGGTTTCAGTGTTACATGTACTCTGTCAATTGGCATCTTTAAAATAACAATAATGACCATGCTCTTCTGTCACTGTCTGGAAGTCTATAATAACAGGTGTATCCCATACCACTCAGCAAAGAAGTTTTAAAGCATTTTTAAGCTAGCTAACTATGTTACTATGTTGCATCGTATCTGTAACTTGTTCATGTTGGCAGAAGTGAGTCCCTCCAGCCCCCCCTTACCCTGTTGCTATGCAACCTTGACAACACATCTCATTTCGTTAGCCTCGTGTTTTTTTCCTCACGCAAAGATACTGTGAAAAGGTATTAGACGTCATAGCTGTGGTATATGGTTATTATACCATGACTTAGAACCAATCAGATTGCTTGATTCGAGCTACCCGTGTCATAAGTAGTTTTATATATAGCAATGTATTGTAAATTAACAATTTATACAAAAAAACACTATAAACATTTATAATCCAAATATACGTGCACACGTTACATTACATGTTTGGTTTCCATGGGAATAAATGAAGTAGTTTATGTTAAATGAAGTAGTTTATGAATTGGTGAGAGTTATAAATTGCTGTGGTGAACACAAAGCAAGAGGAGAGCTACTGTGCTCCAGACACTGACCTCCCTGTCATATTATTGTGTAGGTTTAAACCAAATGAAGGTGTGATCATCATCGGAGCAACCAACTTCCCGGAGGCTTTGGATAAGTATGTTTACTTCTGTGTCTCCTGCTAGAATCAGAATCAGGTTTATTACCAGGTAGGTTGACACGTATGAGGAATTTGACTTTATGTTACATACATAAATAAAAATAGAGCTTCCAATGCACATGTCTGTTGTGGTTTACAACCCTCAGAGCTTTGCTTGTCAACAACAAAGACTGTAACCCTGAGGGTGTTTCTGTTGCAGTGACCCAGATTGTATGCTAACACAGTTTCAGTATTTTACTGACAAGCTGATTCTTTTGTAGCGCTCTGGTCCGCCCGGGACGCTTTGACATGCAGGTGACCGTCCCCAAACCAGACGTGAAAGGACGCACAGAGATCATCAACTGGTATCTGAGGAAGATCAAAGTGGATCCAGGTGTGGAAGCAGCATCTGCTTATCAAAACATTATTTTGGTCAAATGATGGTCTATGTTATTTTAAGATAGAGCCCTGATTGTTTGTATGTCTTGGTTTGGTTGTCCTGACACCCTGAACGAACAGAACAGAGCTAAGGATTTGAATCGATAACGTTTTATTGATACCGATTCCATTATCTTTTCCTCTTACAAATTAGATTCTTCATCAATTTCTTTATTGATTCCTGATAAATTATTGTGTTGAAAACGAGTACATACATGCAAGGCTCAAGGCTAACCTTTTCACAATTGTCCAAAATATATTTTTAAACTGTCGTGAAGTCATTGTAAAACAAACAGTTAAAATGATAAGTAAATTTGCTTAGAATACAAAAAAAATATACGCATCAGTATGTATCTTAATGGAACCTCCGTTAAAGCTAGCTTTAATGGAACCTCTGTTAAAGCTAGCTGTTAGCTCCATGCTAGCTTTACCTAGCGCTAGCTGTAGCAATTTGTTGTATCAAAATGTATGAGGGGAAAAATAGGGTTAGCCCACGATTATTAGCGCCACACTTTGAGGGATTTTTCTCTTTCTCTTTTTCTCTTCCATTTCATTTAATTTGTATTTGTTCCGTTCATGGTATGCACAACTTAATGTATAACAATTATTTACAAAACATGTCTCTATAAACACACCATACTCGGAAAGGAGCAGGGAGAAGAAAACAATCTTATATTACCTGCCCCTTTCTAAAATTAAAATAAATAAATTGAAATGGATGGTCTGTCCTTCATATTTTCTTATTCACAGCCAATCATAACAGTATCGTAGGAAAATAAGAGAAACACAAAAACGTACAAAAATACTTGGTTCCCACTTGACAGTTAACGGAAAGAAACAAAACAAAAAATCCACAACCCCAAAACATCACATGTACAAGGTAAAGTTCACATCCTTGTGCATACACAACAATGTTCAATTGAGAGTGAACAACAAGGAACCGGTTCTCAATTTCCTTCCTTACACAGGACTAGCATTCTTTGAACCTGACATAACAGGCTGAATGTTTGCCATTTCCTTTCCTTTAACAGCAACCTGGAGTGATGCCCTTGACTGTTACTGATAACCTTGTTCTCTCTGCAGCTATTGAAGCCAACATTATTGCCCGGGGCACAGTGGGCTTCTCTGGCGCTGACCTGGAAAATCTGGTTAACCAGGCGGCCCTGAAGGCAGCAGTTGATGGCAAAGACATGGTCACCCTGAAGGAGCTGGAGTTCGCTAAGGACAAAATCCTCATGGGTGAGTTATGAGGGAGCTTTAATAGGTACCAAAGAAAGACTGTGTTTACCTGCAATACTGCAACAATCACTCTCATTGAAATCATGTTGAGAATGTGACAATGAAGTCATTTAATGATTCTCTTTTCTTCAAGGCCCTGAGAGAAAGAGTGCTCAAATAGACAAGAAGAACAAGACTATCACTGCGTACCATGAATCAGGCCATGCGATCGTCGCCTACTTCACCAAAGATGCCATGCCCATTAACAAGGCGACCATCATGCCCAGAGGCCACAGCCTGGGACATGTAAGAAAACAACTTTTAAACTAAATGGTTTCAATTAATTATAATCTAATAAGTCTGTTGAACTGGGCCAACCAGGTGCAATGATGTTCACTGGCACATTCAATCACTTGTTAGCAACTGCTTTTTTATGACACATATGACTCAGGGGGGTATACTGAACCATTTTGTCTTATTTTGGTGACCTACCCAAAAACTTTGAACCTGAAGTGCTAAAATGCTAACTAATTTCTGGGTGTTAGGACTCCTTCCTGCACCACTCTATTGACTCTCTTACCTTTTTTAAAGTTGTATATCCTTTCAACCCCTAAATGATTTCCTTCTCCCATGCTCATCGATGTCAGGTCTCGATGCTCCCGGAGAACGATCGCTGGAGTGAGACTCGCTCTCAGCTGCTGGCCCAGATGGACGTCAGTATGGGCGGCCGTGTAGCAGAGGAGATCATATTTGGCAATGAGTACATCACAACTGGTAGGGAAGAGTTCCTTAAAATGATTTAAGGGTAGTAGGGTAATTCTCTTAATTTTAATTACGGTGTTTTTTTACTTTAAAATGAAACGTCAAATTTCTTCCTCTCCAGGTGCTTCAAGCGACTTCGATAGTGCCACAAAGATCGCTAAGATGATGGTGACCAGATTTGGAATGTGTGAAAAGGTATGGGACTCAAGAAGAAAAGGCCTGTCGTTCTATTTCTACCGCACATGATTTGCAACGTTCAGTATTTGAGCTCAATATATCTAGAACAAACTCTCAGAGTGATTTTTTAATTGTTTTTAATAGGGCTGCACAATTTGGAAAAAACAACTCACTGCGATTCTTTTTTACTGATATTTTAATTGCGATATGATTTGTAATATTGGATGAATTGATCATTTTGAATCAATCAGATTTTAACTATCATTGAAATGAAAATGATTAAGGAGAGATTTGAACAGAAGATCTGTACCAAATAAATGTGTGTTTAGTTATGTCCATAGAATAAGATGTATAGACTGGGATAACTCTACAGCACCACAATACTTATTTGAATATTGCACTAGTTCATTTGTGATTTTGATAACATTGCAATTCATTTTGCTGCTCTAGTTTTGAAATGTAATTTGTTAATGTCGCACTTTTTTAAAATTCCTTTTAAGCACTTTGAATTGCACTGCTGTTAACAATGTGCTATATAAATAAACATGCATTTTCTTGCTGTTTTGTTGTCATTCTATTCACATTAACATGTGTTTCCCCTTCCTGTCCCCAGCTGGGTGTGATGACCTACGGCGACATGACGGCCCAGAGCCCGGAGACACAAGCCGCTGTGGAGAATGAAGTCAGGGCGATATTAAAGGTCTGTGTGATCTTTCTTTATACAACTTAACGATTAAGCTGTCGTCAAACCTTTTTTCTCACCATAATTCCCTTTCGCCGTCTCCAGGACTCTTACGAGCGTGCCAGAGCCCTGCTGAAGTCTCATGCCAAAGAGCACAAAAACCTGGCCGAGGCTCTGCTCCTGTACGAGACGCTCGACGTCAAAGACATCCGGCTGGTCCTGGAGGGCAAGACCCTGGAGACCAGATGAAACAAGGACAGCGCCAATCAGAGGGTAGCACCAGAGCAGGGGGAAAGGGGCGGGATTTAAGCGCTCGGGGGTCATGGAAAGAGGAAAAGACTCAATTCATGAATCGGAGAAGTAAAAACTCATGGTCTGCATTCACAAAGTCTCTAGACAAGTGATGATGTACGGCTGTAATTTCTTCATGCTGTCACGTCTGCGTAATCTCAACATTATTTCCAGATAGGTCGTTTAGTGGTGTTGCACTTTAATATGACTTTCCTGCTGCTGTTAGTTCACTATATGTGACGAAGGCTCACAGGTGAAATGCCTAATGATAAGGAAGTTGCTCAGGTCACTTCATCCTTCAGAGGTAGGACATATGTGAATGTAAGGCTGCAACAAAAGCTTATTGTCATTATCAAATCTTTTGCTGATTATTCCATGGATTTATCGTTCTTGTCTGTAAGGCTTGGTATCGAAAGAAAACCAATCGTTTTTTGATTTGGGTAAAATGCCACCACCACCTTCAATAACATCCAAAAGAGAAATACACCAATACATTTGTTCGATTGTTTTCACTGGAAATTCTTCAATACTACTTATTAGGTTATTTCAGGGTTATTTTCTAATAAAATGTTAGAAACATTTTGATCCCAGATAATCAAAGTCAACAGTGACATCTTTAAATGGCTTGTTTAGTAAGTCCAAACCCAAAACACATTTAATTTAATTTGGCGAAAAGCAGGAAATCTACACATATGGGAGTCTGAAAAAAAGCATTTTCTGCTTCTTTTTTTTTGCGTGTAAAATGACCTGTGTGGTTAATGCATTATCAAGCAATTGTCGAAAAATGATTCTGTCATTCAAGTTAATTGTTAAAAAGGGTTAATTGTTAAAAAGGGATTTGAAATGTGGTCAAATTCTGTTCAGCCTGGTCTCTTAAAAGTCCTATACCGTCGATGAGAAATACTGAGCGTTTTTTTATCTTAAACACAAATAACTACTTGGTAATCATTGCAACCAGTCTTTATGAAATCGCAACCCCTATTTAGTTGTCTTATATACATGTTTTTTGTCTAGCATTTCCATTTGGTATAACACCTTTTGTGTGCGTGTGTCTCAATTTGGGCACCAAAAAGTGTCACAATGGGGTGCTTCACTTTGTCTTACCATCAGATTCTAAGTATCTTGGATCATAAATCATGTATATACTCCCTTCTGTTTATGTCACTCATTCTTATTTATACATGTGGCCTTTTGGGGAAGGACTTTAGAGTAAGTGTTTGTATTTCCTTTTTAAAAGACTAGGTCTGACAAGTTAAACCATAGCATCTAAACACGTTGGGTAAAGTGTAAACATTCAAATGCACTTCTGCACTCTTTTTATTTATGCTGTGAAAAAATGTTTGATAATCTGAAAAAGCATGCACCAAATACAAGCTGTGTTTATGTAGTGATAAAGCATTGGGATTTTAGGATTTAAAGTTGTAATGCTCAAACCTAATTTATTTAAATATTAGAGTTAGGCTTCCAAAAAGCCTCTGAAGAATATCAGTGTTTCTTGTCATTTCCAATGAGTTAATGAAAACCTCTTAATCTTTTAATTACTGAGAAAAACAACAGTAAGTCATGAGTTTATTGTCCATTGGCTTCTCTTGTCGTTAATTTGAGGTAGAGACATGTTAAATGTCCCAATGTGGAGTCAATACAGCAGTGTATGATTAGCTATATTTACCATTGTATTGAAAGTATAGCTTTTGTCAAAATGACCACCAGCATATGTACTTTATAGTGTTGCCCTTTTCACTTTCTTTCTTCATTTGACTTTCTTTCTTCAGTTTACTGGCCTTTTTATCCATGTTTAGCTGTATATATATGATGTGTTGATGTTGAGAACATTGTACATAGATGTATAGCAATGCTTGTATGCTGTACACATTGAATGGCTCTGCTGTTGATTGACACAATCTCTCAACAGTCTGATGGCAATGGTTGATGAATGTTTGTGCAGCTCAAATAAATAAAAAGAAGATTTTGGAGTGTACTTCAGTTTTATTATTTACAAAACTATAAAATGCGTGCACTTTGTTACAATGAGCCAAAATGAACAAGCTTTACACTTCTGTCATGGAAGACTAGTTTTAAATTATATTCTTAAGAACTGACAAAAAACAACTATTCAAGTATTTGAGCAAACGTCTCAGAAAATGGTAAAATGTTCTCGTAAAAACATCACATTATTAGAAAAGCTGTATCATTTAAGTTCACAACATTTTTGCAGATTTCCAATTTATGTTTGACTTTGCATTAAAAAACTTGGAATCCCGAAGTTTAAAACCACTTCCCAAAGGCCCCAAGAAGAGTCAGAAATACTGGAATAAACACTAATCCGTGGAGCAGGCCAAATGTTATCACAAGAAACACAATCTTGAAGAAGGTCCTAAAGATGTAACTCCCGGACATGGACAGCACCAACACTCCTAAAATGGTAGACAGTGCTCCTTGGACTATTGGATACCCTAACCGGGCCATGGCATCGATCGCTTTCTCATTGACGTCACTCTTAGGACTAGAGACGAAAGAATAAGAAATATGTGCGGAGAAGTCTACCGAAAAACCGATGCACATGACCAAGTTGATCATGGAGATGGAGTCCAGGTTTACACCCCAGAGTGCCATGAACCCCGTCACACCAACAATGACTGAACAAATTGCAAAAGCTACCCAAAGGGAACAAAGAGGACTGGGTATTAGGATGAGCGAGACGACCAGCATCACCATCACAGCCACCATGATGGTTTGAATGGTGTTGTCCATAATGACAGTATACTGGTCAAAGTAGATGAAAGCAGGGTGGTACACAAGTAGATCTACTTGGCATTCCTCTGCTGTTTTCCTAAGTCCAATCATCATGTCCTTCGTGGATGCATTGTTGAGTGTCTGAACAAAAAATCGAGATGCCCGGATCTTGGTATCCGCTGTGAAGTTGATGTCATGTTTGAACATGGCGTTGAGTTCTAAGAAATCTGGCAGATGTGTTAGGAAAGACTCTTGAGAACTTATATTAAGATTGGTGGCATTAGCATACTGTACAAAGGAGAGAAACCAAGCCAAAGTGCCATTGACAAAGTTCAAACTCTCAAAATGTGAAATGCATGAACACAGATACTTCTGTTCGTCTGCATCCCAGTATGCAAATGGTTGCTTCACTGCTACCATTACGTTACAGCTATATTCGGTGAAGTGTTGCCCTTGATCGTTGTAGTACTTGATGAGGTATGAATCATCCAAAGCCAGATTCCTGATGTCGAGTCCTTCATTTAAGTTAAAACAGCCATAGATGCTAACAGCCAGATAGCCTGCGTAAAGGAAAAATACACAAACTTTGGTTGATTTATGAGTCAAAAACGGGCCGTAGAACCGCTCAAACATGTGACTCACGACCTCCGTTTCCTCCTTTTCAGTGATTCGATCATAGCTCCCCCCAACACAACACATGCCAAAGGCTTTAGAACTCCTGGAGGGTAAGTCTTCAGGGATGTTGGCGCAGGTGAACCAGTGCTTGTTCTCTGCTTCCCTTTGTCCGTTCAAAGCCATACACGCCCCCAGGAAGGTGATGCTGTACAGATAGCAGAAGCAAATAGAAATCCCAGCGTACAGGCAGAAGGAACGGACGGAACCAAAGGGCGAGCTGCAGCCCAGAAACAGAGCCAGCGCGTCGGTCAGGGTGGTGATGGTAATGGAGACCGCAGCATCCTTGTAAGTGTAAGCCAGCCGCTCGGGCACGCTGTCCAGAACACTGGTCCTCTGCCAGCAGGAGATCATGATGAACATATCATCTAGTCCAATACCTTTAGATTAAACAGTCAGAGGAGAAAATATTTACACACAAGGGAAATAGGACCCTTATCTACTTTGTATTCTTATATCTTTTGGCTTTGTCATTTTAAAGGGTATGGGAGTACACCCCGCTTCTTAGCTATTTAACTACAAAGGAGAAGCACTGTATTTCACTTTGACCACTTTCAAATGCAGGCTGTTCTGTTTTGTGTATTGTTACTGATCCAGGCAGCCATTGGTTTCCATAGTAGACTGTATATTGGACTACCGTAATGAAGCCTCAAATGTGGCATTTTGACCATCGCCCTTTTGTTTTTTTGGAACCATAATTGATTTGGATAGGAGGATGGAATAACTAAAAACATTTAACGAAACGTTACGAAACTTAACTTTTTGGGTTAACATGAAGTTGTTTTGAGCACACTCTAACTTTGATTCAGCATTAGATAGTGGAACCTCATGGGCCTGGACGTTTTACAGAACATAACTTACCTAATATCATGAAAGGACAGGAAGCGACTGTCATGACAAAAGGTTGATCCAGCAGCAGCAGCAGTCCAAATCCACTCAGGACTGCCAGACCTGTGGATAGCACCCCGCAGGCTGCCACCCACACCTTCGTCCTCACATTATCCAACCTAGAAGAAAATCATACATTAAAAACAGCTAAACATCCGTACTGCACTGCACTGAGATGGTGAGCAGATATTCTACCAACCTCCAACATGATATGATGGAAAACGTGATGGCGATAGCGTAGGTGATGGAGAACAAATGGATGACAGACCCTGGAGACTTTTCAAATTCCCACTGCATCGACTTGGAGGTGGAATAAGAAACCTAGAAAGAGTATTAATACATATTACATAGTCTATACTAAATTAGACTAAAACGGGTTGAGGTTCTGCTTACCTGAATGTCAGCTGATGATATATTTGAGACTAATTTAATGAAGCTTTCCAACCAAAGGTCAGTCTTTGTTTTGTTGTCTTCACGTAAATAGTAATAGAGCTGTATGGCTTTAGCACTTTCAACTACTGTGCTCTCATTAAGTAATTTCACATTCCCCAGACTCAAATACAAAGGAAAACTCCTAGAATTTGAGTTATACCATGGAAATGTCAAATTGACTGTGTCTATATTGCTGGCATTGGTTTTAATAATGTCTAAAATGTCATTGGAGGTACAGGATCCCATCACCTCAGCGCACACATCCACATATTCAAATGACTGGTTGTCAAACTGGACCACCATACTTCTTACTTGAAAATCTAAGTCTAGGATGTCCTGCAGTGACTCCACAGTCAAAATATTCCTGTCATTCGTAGCTATGAGAGTTGCGTAATTCCCGTCCGTGCTCAGCCTTAAACGCGAAAACGTGGAGTCATTTCCAGTAAAAGTTTCTTGGATGTATTTCCTCTCCAGCTTGGCTTGTCCATCGAAAGGCGTGAACTGTTCTTCGATATCGTTTGACATTCTGTCCTGGAGAAGATAAAATCCACTCCCAAGACATGTCGAGAAAATAAGAGGGGCAATCAAGAACCACCAAGGATGAGTTCCGATAAAATTACCCATCATCTCAAAGCAAATGCGCAGGGGCCTCTCAACGCAATCTGTGCGTAGTATGGCCATGGCTGTAAGAATTTGGATTCCTGAGGAATATAAAGTAGATGCTCCTTCTCTACTGTAGAGGGTTGTGTGGGTTTTCACAACCAGCTGTATTTATTGTGCTGCAGACCATTTTCAGCTCCTTCATGAAATTAGATTTGCATAATTACAGGGTTAGCCCACTCTGTAATGAAAAGAGGCAGATGAGGTTTGAGGAAAGGCTCAGTCAAAGAGCCTATTGAAGGACGGTAGGTGAAGCATGGCTCACTGGGTCCATTTCAATACTTATACTGTCCATTGTTTCCAATTGCAACACCCCCAGGTGATAACTTCTCATGGTTGAGGCAACATTCAACTTTGGGGCACTCAAGGTCTAATGAATGCAAAGGCACAGAACAAAGCTGTTTTATAATGAATGAGTTTTTTTTTGTTCTTTGTTTTCTACCTGTCAATTAACAATACCTTTTGGTGTGTATAGACTTCCTTCTCTTCTTTTATCAGTTTCATGGTAGACTTAGCCAACTAATATGCAGAGTTGTTTCAAATAATAAAAAATCATACACAATGAAATTAGGTATTCAAAAAGTACAAGGAGAAAAAAGTAGACACAACAAAAGTAATACGATTTTAAATTATAATGGTAAGATACAGCGGCAAGAAAAAGTAGGTGAATCTTTTTTAATGAACCTGTAACCTATATACATTTGTTCCAAAATATAGTCTGATCCTCACCCAAGTTACAATAATGAACCTCAAACACAATCTGTTTTAATTTATAGCACACAAATGGTTGCTTTGTACTTATCCATATTGAAAACGTTGTTAAAACAATCACAGTGTAGGTTGGAAAAATTATGTGAAGCCCTAGACTTTAACACAAACTTGGTTAGGAGTTAGCAAACCTTGTTTTAATCAGTGAACAAGATTTATAACAATCACTTTTTAAACATGTTGAGTTTGCTATAACAAAAAGCATCTGCTGATGTGAAGCATGCCTCATGCCTTTTACATGTTTAGACTAAATAATCAGAATACAGTAAGAACAAAATGTTTTCCTATTTTTCTTATTTTATTTATTTATTTAAATAATACTACGACTATTTTAGACAAACTATAAAAACACTGTTAAAAACAGTAATAACCGAAATGAAATGGACAAAAACTATTTTATTCTTATCTTATTTTCAAACGGCGTGATCCTCAGTGACGTCACGCATCGAAGCTTGGCCGGAAGTTGCGTGAACAGCAGCCTGTCACCGGAGCTGCTAGCCGCCTGCTGCTCCAAAAACAAGTGAAGTTCACCGAAAAAAGCGTCGCCAAGTGCAGGTTTAACTAGCCCCTCTTAGGAATATGGATGACGACGTGATAACGACTCTGAAGCTGTTGATAATCGGTGAAAGTGGAGTCGGGAAGTCCAGGTTTGTAGCAAGCTGTTAGCTAGCCTGTTGTGAATGTTGACATTCTTCTTATTATGTAAGTTTATTACACAGCTGTTGCTAAGCTAACAGCTAATGTTGTTGATGTCCTTTTCCTCCCAATGTAGGCCACATATTCACTTTTAACAAGTTGACAATTAGGTGTCAGAAAAATGGCAGCGTCATATAGGCAGCTGTAAAACTTCCCCCTGGGATTTGGTTTCCTGATAGGGATGCTGCTGCTCACTTCAACATTACAACTGTGTAGCTATTGTACTGTGCTTGTAACTGATCGAGGAAAGGGTTGATAGAGTTTGCAGTCACCTCACAAAAGCCTAGTGTGTTGTATGTCTTGCTTATAGCCTTGTTTTCTGTATTCTCCTAACAGTCTTCTCCTGAGGTTCACAGAGGATACCTTTGACCCTGATCAGGCAGCAACAATAGGTTTTTAACTTACACACACATGTACATCAACACATGGTTCAACACAGAAATATCATTTAGAAGGTGCCACCATTAAAGCCTTTTCTCTTGACTTTTTGTCTTCCTTTCATTAATGATCAGGTGTGGATTTCAAAGTAAAGACCCTCTCAATAGATGGGAACAAAGCAAAGCTCGCCATATGGGTAAGAAATAAGTCATTATGTCACTGTCTACAGTTTAGTCTTTGTTGTTTGGAAAAACACATGTACGTGTTTTCTCCACAAGGCGGAGACATTGCACAGCCAGACTCTCATCAAGAAACGAATTTGGTCTACCAATCAGCAAACTCCCATATATATAAAAACATTATAATTCCAATGCCTGACTCATAATATTCCCTTCTTTGTGCCCCGGGTGAATTTCAATAAAAAGAGAAGTAAAATAAATAGATATCTTTTCCTGCATTTATATGCACCATACTCTAATCCACTTAACAAGCAATACAATCATTCTCAGACACTTAAATGCTGTATAGTCTCCTAACTTCCCCATATATTTTCAGGCTTGTCCTTCAAGCCAATAAAATCGTATTTTGATAGAAAATAGAACGACACAATGAAATGTAACTTATGTTTTTGCAGCTCTGCCAGTTCCATAACGTGCCAAGTCATCCTGTTTTAAACATTAGCATTGTGAATAATTCCCTTAAGAATAAAGATTTGCAAAAGAGTTCTCAGGCAGTGGCCAATTTCACAGCGGGACCGTCTGAGACCTTGCACCACTTATTGTGAAAATTATGTCTGTGAGTGTGGACACATGTAGTTTTTAAATGCTTGGCGTTAAGGAGCTGCTGTTAATCTTAAGTGCTTTTACTTTGACAGGACACAGCCGGACAGGAAAGGTTTCGCACCCTGACACCCAGCTACTACCGCGGTGCGCAGGGAGTCATACTCGGTAAACAGTGATGTTTATAAAGCCTCATAACCTGTTTTAAACCTGACCTAGAAACACTTTCTCTCTTACCAGCTAACATATCATCTTCACTCTCCCGCTTTAACACTTTCTTTACACATTTTCTATACGTCACAGCCTTCAGATTACAGCAACTTCTAATATAAATGTTAATAATAAAAGGAAGATGTTCCAATTCATTTTTCCCTCTAACTCCTTTTCTCTGTTTGCATGGTTTTGACAGTGTATGACGTCACAAAGCGTGAGACATTTACGAGGCTTGAAAACTGGCTGAACGAACTGGAGACCTACACAACACGCAATGAAATTGTAAAGATGCTTGTTGGGAACAAAATCGATCGGGTGAGTCTGTCTGAAACATTCAAAACAGGTTAAAACAGTTAGAGTTCCATCAGCCCATTTCCTTGACAGATCCTAGATTTCTGGTCATTTAGTAAACCTAAAAGGCTTAAACTCAGCCAAGAAGGTATAATATGTAAGGTTTCCACATTCAAAACAATTCATTGTTTCCAACATTATTCATCTTTGAAAACACATGCTGTTGTATCCCCTTTGAGCATGCGTCCATGTTTGGTTGTCTGCCAGAAAGTGACTTATTTTATCACAATTTAAGACCGATTTTTAAGGATACACTTTAACGATGTACATTTTATTTCGACTTCATGTTATAACCAGAGCAAAATAAAATGAGCAAACTATTGCAGGAGCCAAACCACATTGGAAAACCACTCCTTTTTAGCATGAGACTGCTTTATTCAGTGTTTTCACAGGTTTTGTTTACCTTATTTTTCTTTTTTGAGAGGAAGAGACCTCTGCTCATAATTTGGCTCCTGGTAAAAACATCTAGAGTGTCTGGATCTTAAGTCAACAGAGAAACGTGCTGAGTAAATGTTAGCAGTTAGCTTGCAGCCCATCCACCCTACATCCGCCAACATATGTTATACACGTTTTTACCAGTTATGCTCGCTGTGTTCTTTTTGTTTTGGAAATAAGGAGACCTTTTTTTGTTGATAATTCTGCTCCTTCTAAAAATCTCCTGATTGATCAAAAACAAATTCCACAATCCAACGCTACTTTACGACCCCACCAAACTCTGTATTTTGTTCTCGTTTCCACTGAAAGACCTATCGGGGCAGAACAAAAAAAATGATGTTTAGTTGAATGTTAACCTTTGCTTTTATATTTCCTCCTACCTCTTTTGGGAATAAAAAAATAGGTCCTTTGCTTGTGCAGAACAAGACTTTTAATCCTTCAACATGTGTATTCCACATGGAGAAAATAACATAGGATGTCTGTTTGTTTTTCAGGACGACCCTGAAGTGGATAGAAACGAGGGCCTGAAATTTGCTCGGAAACACTCTATGCTTTTTATCGGTAAGTATACATGTCAGACGCGGTCAGACATGCTCATATAAACTCATAGAGCCATAACATGAGGCTTACTGTAAAGCCATTAAAACGTACTTACTGTCTTTAAAAGGCAGAACTGTAATTGTGTAGTTGGACCAAAAGAAGTCAAAACATCACTTTAGTAAGTCATGCGTTTAGTTTTGAGTTGTTTTGTGTTTATACGGCTTTGGCATTTTGGAGCCTCTCTAGCGTTGCGAGATGCTCCAAAAGAAATGCATTATGATTAAAATCTAGCGGGCTTTCATTTATCGGATCCATGTCTACACGTGTTCCTGATTCCCATCGCCTATCTGCCCCTCTCTGGGAAATTACGTTAAAGTTTCTGCAGAGTTTCCATTTTAGAACAGCTAAATTAAGGGTTTCAAAAAAGGGTTGGGCAGCGAAGATGTTGTGGATAAATCCGCTGTCATGATGTCTTCATCCCACTGGATATGACTCTGGCTTCTTAAAATGAAATCATTTTCTATTTAATAAGTCATATTGGCAACACATGGATATATATTTTTAAGTTTTACGACAGGGTATGCTAAAAGTATATATATTGCCCTGTTTTGGGTTTAAAGGGGAATTCTTCTGGTCATTTTTCATGTTTTCTACCAGATTTCTTTGCTGATAAATGTGAGTAACCCTCTTTCTTTTATACAGAGGCCAGTGCAAAGACCAAAGATGGCGTCCAGTGTGCCTTTGAGGAGCTTGTGGAGAAGATCCTCCAGACTCCAGGGCTGTGGGAGAGTGAAAACCAGGGTCAGAAGGTCCGTCTGGGGGACCAAGAGCATGGTGGTGGCAGGGCATGTGGAGGATACTGTTCCATACCCTGAAACTTGAAAAAAAAAAAACGACAACAACTGACAGGAACGACTACGGAGCAGAAACTGATATATTGGATGTGGAACTGAATGAGTACTCTAAAAAAAAAAGTTTGTTCTTTTGGTTGAAAGGACTTTTTGCTGTTTGCACACTTCCTTTTCAACCATCATCTGTCACCACTTTCTGTTAAAAACATGAATGAAAGTATCCTGCAAAAAAAAAGCCTCTTGCCTAAGGAAGTATAGTGTTTTAAATTGACATGCCAAGTGTACGTCATCGGAGTTCATGTCTGGTTTGAATTTAGCTTATTGGCAGCAGTGATTCTGTTGTGCATTAAGGCATCAGGTTAATAGCATAGTGCCTGTTACGTGAACCAATTTGTAGGTTACAGCATATAGTAAATTTACCCCAAATGATGCATTATAATCAATACAGACATCCCCTTGATTCCTTTATTACAGGATTGCTTACACGTTGTGAGCTTTAAATACCAACTTTATGTAACGGCAACAAACGAAATGTTATACAAGATGTTTATTTGTACGTTTTATTCTATATATTGCATCACTTGAATCAACTTGTAAGTCATAATGCACCACAACACTGTGAATGCTCGCTGATTACACTATGGACCCCAGTAATTTACACCAAGTAATTTTTGCTCATCAAATTATTATTAGTATTTATAGATGCTTTAAAGATAATCGATTTCCTTTCTCTTATCATGATATATGCAAACTAAGTAGCCATGTTTTCGGACTTCCTGCTATCTGTCTGTCCTGCACCATAGCTTCCATAAGGTTTACAGAATTGGAGCTGATATAATACAATATTTTCAGCTCTCTTCAGCTTTTTTGACTATCTGACCTGGCAACACATTTAATTTAGCCTGTACATTTGTTTGCTTGGATTTTTATTTAGCCATTTCTGTGTGGTGTTGTGGTCCATGTAATGTTCCAGCGACGTATTGAAGGCATTTCTCACACCTTATATGAGAGCATTCCTAAGAGCTTCCTGTCTTCAGAGTTGATTCGATGTATTGTTTGCTTGTTGAAAATCATGCTGACCGTTTTATCCCTGACCTTTTTGTCCCGTTTGCTGTGAATCATATTCAGCAAATTGTAAAAATTATATTATCTGCCTTAACTTTGAATGACATGTAGGCTACTAGAGTCATGGCCCAGTAACGTTTGTATTATTTCAAACTGAAATAAATGACAACCTGGAGATGCCGTCTCTCAAGACTTATTATTGTATCGCAATTTGAGAGCTGCTATGTTTCCACGTTGTGTGGAATCCCATAATTAAAAGCAGGTTACAGTGGAAACACAAGTGAGTTTCTCTTTCCAAATTACTTTGTTGATGACTAGCCTGCCGCACATGCTAAAATATTCTCTGCACAAGATGTTAAAAAACAGACTGGAAAAATCATGTTAATCATGTTTTGTAAAATAGTCCCAGAGGACTGCGTGTGATTACAAGCTTATGTTTGGTGTCAGGATGTCCCCAGTTGGAGGACGCTCACCACAAGTCTCTACCAGACGTTTTCCTGAGGCTTATCGTGTTCTTTCTATTTCCAATAACATACGTTTTTGGCAGTTGACCCCCAAATTGAGGTCAGAAAATTCCTGAGCTCTCATTTGGCATTTGATTTTGTGTTTTTACATCGAAAGCAGATGACAGTTGTGCGTCTGGCCTATCAGAGATGTTAAGGAAAATACTGAAGATGTAGTTCCTAAGACAGATATCCCATTGTTTTTGTGAGCAACCTGCCTTATTTCATTACAATACATTCCATTTTTCAGTTTCAAAAGTTGAACCTGCATAATCGTACCTTTAACCTCTTAAGCCCCACGGACCCGGGCCCGGGCCCGAAATCGTGTCATTTGCAGGAAACAACGTCTAAGGAACCTTTATATTTAATAAACTATGAATATTTTATATCCATATAACGGGGAAAAACTCATTTAACTGATATATATATATTTTTTTTTAAAAACACACAGTACTAACACTGACCCTCTGAATTAGCCCCGAGCGAAAAATGCTAACCTATTATCGCACCGAAAATCACTCCTAGCTCCCTTATTACTTATCCTAGCTCTGCACATCCAACACATCGTTTATGATCGTAAAGACACAGAATCTAACGGTGCCCACCTCAACACTGAAATATACAAACTTGCGACAGGGGAAGCAAACACAGACATCACAACACGTACCTTTACGGAGCTGTCAATCTGATCAAAAGACATGTTCAATGGCATTAAAACGAGAAAAACCGCTGCTGCATCGGTTAATCCATAGGTTGATAATGTGTCTGTATAATACTTTTTTTCATTTATAATCCATAATTCCATTTTTATGTAAAAATCGGAGAGCAAAAGTTAGCTGCTAATGGTAGCCACCAGAGTTATCGCAGCTTCCGGTCTTGGCTATGCGGCAGTCTAACACACACACATGACCAAATAAGAACTATGTGGGAGTTCCCCTCGATTCCATTGGCTCTGACGGTTAAAAAGAGATGTCACATGTCAAAATCGAGCAAGGGGGGCCAGAGATATGGAAAATCCACCCAAATGGCCCCAAAAGAAGCTTTTCTTTTGCTAAATCTGTCTAAAAAGGTCAAATATCACTTGTTTTGCATCAATCTTGATACAGGGTACTTATTATATGTTGTACTTTGGATTCCTAAAGCTTTTAGTCTACTAACCCATCATCCAAGGTTAGTTTTCACTATAAGTACAAAATATCTTTTGGACGGACACTATAATGTACAGTTTTTTACCATGTTCAATCTGAATTTTCTTTAAAATAAAAAACATCTATATTGATTCTGACTTTTCTACATCCAACTCACAGGTTTACCATTACTTTGAGAAAAAAGATTATTAATTTAACCCTTTTAGAAGGGAAGATATGGTCATTTGTTCTGGGAATGTCATTTTCGAGCCTGAAACCTGAAAAACAGGCTTGGGGCTTCGGCCACAGCAAATATGAGCTATAAACATACTACTAACATCACATTTTAAAGGACCTGTGTGTTTGGCAGGTTTATTAACATAAATAAAATATAGTATTCATATTCATTAATTCATATTTATAATATAATATAAACCTGCCAATTCCGAATTCCTCTACACGTGTGTAGGACGGTAGCCCAAAATGGTAATACCAATCACTGGATCTATAGAGGGGCATTCACGTTTTCACAGGTTCACAACATGCTTAGGTAGAAAGGAGTCGAAGGGTATTCCGTTGAAGCCCCTTTATTCCTCGCCACTGGAGCTTTTAAGTTGCTGTGATAAGCAGTTAGCTAGCAGTAGCCTATAGTATCCCTGCAAGTATTTACAGTAGCCTATAGTATTTACAGATACAGTCAACATGTAACGTTAGCATTTATTTGGCTTCACATTTATGGTGACCTGACCAATGTACTTTTAGCTTTGTTGTTGCTTAGCGAATCTATATGACAAATGTTGCTTCAATTCCAGAATCATTTGGCAACTTCACAAGATGTTGATGTTGGAAGCAGGTTGCTTTGGTTGGAGTTTCTTTTGACCAATTCTGTTTGAACAGTCTTTGGTTGAATGCAGGAAAACTCCATGTCGACAGCAAAAAGCGATTTAGCTAGTTACAAGCTAGCTTTGAGTTAGCTTGTAAACTGGTTACTCTAAAACAATCCGGTCGTCGTCTCTCAATTCACAATGTAATTCTTGCATATCAAGTTGCTAACTGTAAAGAATGAGCTGCTACAATAACCTCACAAATATAGCCCCAGCAGCCTATCATCTTTAGGGCTGCAGCAGATGAGTTCTGAGATTGCTATTATGCTAACGCTAGACTCATAAACTTCTAAATGTTCTATATTTTTCTCGCTAGTTTCTAATTAGGTGTTTGTTGTTTGGTGCTAAAACAGTTAAAACTAGAGACGGTCTGTAGAGCTCTTTTCAAAATGGAAACAATGAGAGTGGTGAAAGTAAACCAAAACAGTTAAAGGTGGGGTATGTAATTTATTTCAGAAACACTTTTTGTTATATTCCATGGAATGCTCTTAACATCCCGATAGCAATGATTGAATATATTAAATGCTTTGACAATAAATACATAACACATTTTTATCTGTGGAAGCCGTGGCGCTGTAAAAAGCACGACCAATCATCTGAGCCGGCCCGGCTAAAATAACTGGATGGCCTACCTGCCTGTCAGCCTTCCATCTGTGCACAAACTTATCTCGTGCCCTCATTGGTCATGTGCGCGGTCACGTGTGTTGGAGGAGGGGCTCTGTAAGGAAGTGGCAGATTTTTTCCGGCTGTGTATTTTCACATTCTAGCGCACTCGAGCTGGTTTCTCCAAAATTACCCCACCTTTAAGCTGTTGACAAAAAAACGCTGATTTACTGACTTGTATCTCAAAAAATGTGACTATCCTACCCAGTCTCACGGCATTTCGTGTTATAGTCACACAATGAATCTATTGATTTGTGTTCACCAACACTGTTCTGTGTGATTTCCCCATCACACAGAACAATTTAAAAAGCAATGTAAATAATAACAAATTAATAAAAATACAGATTTCAGTATTCTGAGGCTCTGAGCCCCATTTCTTTTCCTCGCGGACGGCAAAAAAAGTCCGACATTATACAATTTTAAATAAAAACAATAATCGTGCTTGATATTGAGTAAGAAAATATTTGTATGAACCACACAGCTTCTGGTCTTCCAAGACCCGACCGGACAAAAAGACGTGGTGCAGGCACGAAACACACTACCAATAGAAATACATTGCCTTTAAAATCGTTCTGTGTGACACGAAAAAAATGGGGAGATCGTGATGGTGAACATGAATCAATAGATTACATTTATTTCGTGACTATAACACGAAATGCCGTGAGACTGGGTTGGCATTTCACTTAAATTACTGTTGCCCTGCTCTATGCCACCCTTCTGTCCACATTACAACCTTTTTAAAAAGCAATTTCAAAGTATATAACGTTGCTGCAAGTCCTAAAATTGCACACATGAATATTGCCACTAAATACAGTTCAGTAAAAACACAAGTATGCAGCTCCAGCCACGGCAAGGCAATGATTTAAAGCAAGCGACTGGTCAAAAGATTTCACATTGGGTTTATTCAAATAGCTGCTGTCAGATTTAAGCATTGGATGATAGTCCAGTCTCGTGGAAGTTAATATAACTTACTGCAACAGACGGCAATAGGAAGTCATTAAAAACATGGCAAAAAAGTAGAAAATACTCAACTGCATTAGGTCAGTTTTTCCCTTTTACAATGTAGAAATGATTGAAAATGTCAAAGTTTATCAGCTTTACAAAAGAACAGAGGCTGTACAGATATTGCTCAGCACTTAAGCATCTGGTATTCCTATATGGAACGATTGACCAGATGCTTTCATGAAATGCCTACACGCTGTTTACCAGGGCCACATTAACAGTCTGGACTTCAGAGATATGGGAGGACTTCTGGATGATGCGGCTGGTGAGAGTGGGCCCCGTGGTGCAGCTCTGCCTCAGAGCCACGTTGGGTCCTGTGACACGTATCCTGTCCAGGATACTGGTAACCGAGGTGGGACCTCGTGTGCTGCTCTGCCCTGTACCAGCTTTGGTCCCTGTCAAGCTGCTCGGGTCCTCAATGCAGCTCTGCCCCTGGGCCAGGTTGGTAAGAGCCACGGCGGCGTGAATCTCCCTCCAGTCCTGATCACCACGACTATGCTGACCTCGGCCCTGCTGCTGCTCCCTGCAAATAAAAAAAATAAAACATTGATACAAAGCAGAAATGGTGCATTTGCCTTTTCATACGGAGCCAAAATTATATGGGTGAATGAAGAGGTTGCGGTTCAGATTCAAGAAAAACTTCCAAGAGGGATTATGTAGGGTATTACTTTTCAAGCTCATGAAAGTTGAAGAGGGCAAAGAGCTGATTGGATTGCAGATTGAGCGAGGAATAATTTCTCTTACCTGTCACATTTAGTTGGCGTATAGTCCATTGTGTCTGTAAGAGAGAAGAAAAGAGTTCACCTAAATATCCCATGAATCTGTTAACTTGATAGCAGTGAAATTGCAAACAGGATAATCAATGTTGTCAAATGGACCAATCCGCGGACTTCCTCACACACACACACTCAATCTTTTCTCAGCTGCAGCTCCGCCAATTTCTCCGCCCTGAGACGGCGGGACGTGGCGAGGCTGTGAGTTGGTGTGTGAGCACACACACAAACTCCCAGCCAGGCTGCGGGTGTGTGTGTTCGGGCTGAGATTTTGCCACCGCTCACAAAGTTGCTGCCGGAGCCTGAGAAACTCCACCGGCGGTCATACGATGGCTTAAGATGCCCTCACGAATGGCCCGATGTTGTTACGATCAGAGCCAAATTTGAACATTTCATTTATCGTGTGTCCATCTGGTGTCATTTTCGGGACAGTGTGACAGGGGCTTTAGGCAGAACGTCTTCTTGTTTGTGATTGGACAGAGCCAGCCAGAGAAGCACTGCTGTGATTGGTTGTTTTTGCTGCCAGTCAAGAAATGACGCTTCATGATTGGTCAGCACCCGACAGCGCCTGGTATTTGGTTTGGTACTATTCAGCTGTTTCTGCACATATTTTAAACTGAGATGGAAAGAATGGAAGAAGAGATGGAAATCTTAAGGGAATATTTTAACAGAGGATATGATGTTATCCTCGACATGCTGTCAACCCATCACCACATCAACATGTCCCAAAACATCAGCCGTTAGCTGTTAGCACACAGAGCTCACAGCTCCTCATATCTGTTCAGAAACTGGACAAACCGGGCGAATACAGTCACTGCTTTATTTCTGTCTGTATCATGAGTTGTGAGGACGGAGCAGCTACAGGTTAGTTTAGCCTGATAGATCCGATCTCCATTCAGAAAACACGCATTTTAAAAGGTTTTTCGCCTGCCGTCTTGTCTGCACTAGGGATGTTAAGATTCACCGATTCGCATCAGTGCACCAGGCATAAACGTTCAATATGCGAGTGCACCGGTTGAAAGAGTGCACATCGGCTACAGTTTGGGTTGAACTCGCGATGCATCGATTGTAGCGTCTTTGCATCGGTAAAAAGACGATTCATTCATATAATATCCCCTCATCCTGTCAGCACTCAGCAGAGACGATCTTTGATCTTTACTTCGCACTACGGAGGCCGAGAGTCTCAGTTATCAACACACATGGAAGTCGAAGAGAAAGAGAAACACAGCGCACCGAAAAATACCTACAAATCAAACGTTTGGCAACACTTCGGATTTTTCAAGAAAGACAGACAACTTGAAAAATCGCTCGCAAATTGTAAACAATGCCGTGCCGCTTTAAAGTACACAAGTAGTACGAGGAACTTAGTGACGCACATAAAGAGGCGACATGGGGTCTGCGGCTGAAAAGAGAAACCTGAAAGTTAGACATATGAGTTAAATCACTCAGTGAGGTGTTCTGTCAGAGAGAGTGGTGTTTAGTTTACAACAGCCTGTGACTGCCAATAATAGTTTAAATGTCTTCCTTACTGTAAGCAGTTATGAAATACCTGTTTGTGAAAGGTTATTTGTATTCTTTATTGTTCATATAGAAACCACTGCTTTCTGCTCACTGGTGAGTTAGCCTATGAATGAGTGTTAAGCACATCAGGCTGGCAGTTGTTTGGGCATTGCACTATGGTAGTTGTTATTTGCACATTGTTAATCATAGGCAATGCATCCTTAAATTGTTTAACTGAGGTGTTATATAATTGTACTGTACTCTGGAGAGTTTCTTAAGGTAAAAAAGAAACAGCATGATGGGATACGCAGTACTAGTAGAGAGAACCAAATATGTAAAGCACTGTTTTGTTAATTTATGATTTGCTGCATACAAGGAATAAAACAAAAATCCTCTGTCGTACCATATTGAAGTATCATTATTTTGCATCGTGTTAAATCGCATCGTATCATTATTGCATAATGTTGAATCAAATCGTATCGAACTGTATCGCAACAGGGGTGAATCGTATCGTATCGCATGGCCTGGTGTTTCAAATGTATCGTTAATGTATCATATCGTGGCAATGTATCGAGATGCGCATCGCATCGGCCTCAGTGATGGAGATGCACATCCTTCTGCACACTTGTCAAAGCATTAATTCATGGTTTTTACTAACCATATCACGGTAAAATATGTCCATGTTGTTGTAGTTGGTATCTACCATAGTATTTACATGCGGTTGGCCGGTTGGGAGATAAGCCCCGAATATTCGCATCGCTCTAATCGCTCGAGTTTCACCGCGGCTGTCAGCTGTGTTTACTCCTGTCATTCAAACAGGACGCGATGGAGAGGGGGGCAGGGCTTATATAAATATGTTGAAATTAAAGTTGAAATAATACAAATAAAGTTGAAATGTTAGGATCTTGAAAATAAATCAAGTGTTATATACTGAACATTGACTTTTCTTTACAGCAGATTTGTTTTTTAAATGCATTTCTTTAGTTGTGCTAGGCCCTAAATAATCTCCTGTAGTTCGAGGTCTGTGCATCATATGTAAAACCTATTTTCCATCTCACTTCTGGAATATGGCCTCTTTTCATCCGAGCAGATAGCAGCTGGTCAAAAGAGATTTTTCTTCAGAGAGCAATAGACAGGGAAATTAAAGGGCCCACTGTGAAACATAGTCTGTCAATGCTAACAGTCCGAAACATCCCCGTCTCTGATTCCTTCGGCCAGGCTGCGGCCAAGAGCAACTATATGCTGATAGTAAATCATCTTCCTGTTTTATACTTTTTTTGCTACTGAACGTCCCTGAGCTTTTTTCTCTTTAGACATAATGTGCTTTGCCAAGAACGTACTTCGGTACCTCTGATGTATTTATTACCAAAGAAAAAACTTAGTTTTACCTCTGGTGAGTCTCAAATGTACAGCCAAGATCAGTTACAACTCAATTTTACAAGGGGTAGTAAAGTTTATTTATATAAATAAGGATACATCTTCTCATCTAACTTTCAAATATTTAAATTAGTATTTTCTGGAAATTAGGCCTTACCATAAATGCTGTCTCATGTAAAATACTCTCAATGTAGAATGTCTACATGATGTGGGTGTTCTCCCCCAGCATCAGTTTAAAACCCTTCAAATGTCAATGGGATCCATGTTGGACAATAACAGTGTACTTGCAAAATATTGTTGTACAAAGTATTTTCAACGTGGATATGAATTTGTGAAAAAGAGACTCCCCTCTCTGCAAGCATTTTTTTTTTAAAAAGGGTGGAAAACACAGTAAGGCCAGATATGTTTGAAATAAAACATGATTCTGGTCACATGTATGGCCCTCCTGCCTTTTTAAGAGAAATACTGAAGTTGATGTGAGTACCATATGATACGGTGTAAACACCATAACATTCCTGCTGAGTAAATAGTCACACCATTAAACTATACTACTGGACATTCACTGCCTGTGGGATTCAGACTGATTGATTAAAGTGTCCTTGTAAGACACAGTGTAGTTGCAACACTTATTAGCCTATCACTAGACGTTCCCTTTAAGCCGTCTCCCGGGTGGAGACGTGTTAATGGTGGCTAGTGCCTGTCATGAATCTGGCAGCCTGACTTTCCACTTCACCTCCACAGAGGAGCTGTACTGGGTTGCTAACACCCTTTATATGAACAGCAGGGATACATTAAAAGTTTGTACAAACATTTCAACAGTGCTGGCCACATAGTATGTGGTGACATCAAGAAACCTCAAAATGTTCGGAAAGATGTTTGATTTAAAGTTAGAATTAACATGTTACAAGAAAGAGTGTAACATTTTTGGGAAATACAGTATATATAATTTCTTGCTCTGAGCCAGATGAGAAAAAGGATACCACTTTGACGGTTAGCTTAGCATAAAGACTGAAAACAGGGGGAAACTGCTAGCCTGGCAATGTCCTACGTATTTTAAAAACAGCTACCAGTTAAGCTCCTCTAAAGTTTACAATTTATAAGTTGAACCTTATTTTACATTATTTAAATCGATGTTTATAGTTGTATGTGCCTATAGCTAAGAATTAGCCCAGCACATAACTTTATGTTGATCTTGTCCTTTTTACACATTTTGAACAGATAAAACACATTATTCTAAAACAAATTATTGAGTTTTCTTTGTAGATTTATTGACAAAAGGAATGAGATGTAAACTAACTTTTAAGATGCTGGTAGGTGGATTATGTTACCTTGAACAAAGACAAGCTAGCTGTCTCCTCCTTTGCTAAGCTAAGCTAACCATCTGCTTGCCTTAGTTTAGTAAATTCAACAACTCTTGGTAACACAGTGAATAAAGTGATTTTTCCAAAATGTCCAACTATTTTACTAAAAGTATTAGGGTAAACTAGAAACATTACATTTAAAATGTTACAAACTATTCTACATAAAATGATACTATAGTTTAGGCCACACGGTGGCTGTACTTAAAACTAAATGCCATTTCTAGTTGAATGTACACAGGCCTGTTAAAAGGATAAATTATTATTCAAGTTACTCAAATGTAGGGCAAGTGGAGGTTAAAGTGAGTTTCCCGGATACAGATTAAGCCTTGTCACAGAATATAAAAATATCCATTAAAAATCTTTTCACAGAGAACCAGGAAATATTGTTTGTCTGGAGAAGGTTCTAAAATAATAATAAAAAAGGAACTTTTCCATGCCGTGTTGAGTATTTGATTGAAACTGATTGGGTGTGCTTAGGAGTAGAAATGGTTTCAAAAATCTTTTCACAACTCCTATAATGTAATGTTCATTTAGATTGATATTGAGTAGAAAAGTAACACTCGGGAGACGGCGCCTGCCAAAGTGCACATGAGTCAGAAAAGCAAAGCTCAAACACCCTCAAACAGCGCAGGGAAAAGCCAAATGGATAAGTGATCTCGCTCTGCGTTAACTCACAGATGAGTGGCAGCTCTGAGTCTGACAATCCCTCTATGTCTTTGGTGCTTTACTGACAAATTGATCAATTTTGGCTGAGGTCCCCACTTCTCACCCGGGGAAGAATGAAGTCTCAGACATTCTGTAATTGTCCTTGAGACTGGACTGGACATTTCCACCATGGCAAGAAGTTGAAGCGGAACAAATGGCACATTCTAGTATATGGAAATGATATTTGTGGTGTGCAGTGCAGCGGCAGCCAATTCCAGATCCGTCCAATTTTAAAATGAGAGATTTCAGCGTCTGCATGAGTCTTTATTAGTAATGTTTGTCGAGGCTTTGGCTCCTGTACCTTTAGCGGGTTTGAGGGCTGTCAGTGTGCCGGGCTCCCTATAGGTCTGAAAGGGCACCCAGGTGTCAGCCTACCTCCAATATTCGCTGAAACTTTATAATTGAATCTCGCAGAGCTTCTGACTTTCAGTGGAATGCCAGAGATTTAATGTCGGGGAGCTCTGAGGAGCCTTGTGGACGTTTCTGTTCAGTCTGCTCTTATTTTACTGTGCACTGTGGTGTGTTAAAAATGAACCAAGGGGAAGCAGGGCAGTTAAAGTGTCACTTTAACTCTTATTCCACATAAATCTGCAATTAAAAAGGAAGATACTTTTTTTATTTCTATGGACAGGGGGTGCTATCATCTGTTTTCACTCCCAATTTACCATGTATGATGCAATATTTCATGCATTCCCTAATTCTATTTACACATGTTAAGTGCAGATTCCTTGTTAAAGGCACAATATATTCTAATAGATCTGCTGCCACTAGGGGCATCTCAAAACAATAACAAAAGACAGATTTTTTTCCCTGGAGCCAATAATTCAAGGAGTAAAGAATAAAGCAGTGTCACATAATAATGAGTGTTTCTCCATCACAGCTCAGCAAACAAGGGATGTGTCGGAGGGGACTGCAAGCTGAGTTGCTACAAATGTTTGCTCAGCTTGTTTCTCGTAAAACTTAAGATCCAGATGTTCAAGAGGTTTCTATCGTGAGCCGAATTATCCGCAGAGATCTTCTCTTCTCCAAAACAAACAAACATGGTGAGTAAAATCAGTGTTTCTCTAAAAGCGGTTCAGCAGACATACATAACATTGAGAGATTGTGAGCTAACCGCTAATGTTAGCACAGCTTGTTTCTCTTAGGTCAAAACGTTCAAGGACTAATACTTTCGTTTGGCTGAAATACAAAGTTAAAAAACAACCACATTTTTTAAGTCGTAAAAAAGGAACTATAAACTGAATAAAAAGTACTTTTATGGCAGCTTTTGGAAGCCATTCCAAACATTAACGCATGCTAAAAGGTGCACACATGAAACCTAGATTAAATTATTTCTCTAGGTTTGAAATTATAGTTAAATTGTTGCTAAGATTTGGGTTTATTTACATTCAAATCCTTACAAAATATATAATATAGGTCTATTTATTTTTAAACATTTAATGCGGAAGTGCAATTTTCCACTCAAGTAAGAAAACTCATCTTATTGCTTTACCTTGTAATATTATCTTGAACAGTGACAAACACTGACATCTCTCACCCATGTGGTAGACGAAGTTGGCCTCCGTTTCGTACGATGACGCCGGAGAGACAACATCTCGATCGCACTCGTTGGAGCTGAACGACTCGGAGTGGCTCCTCCTCTTGCGGGCCGGAGCGACGCCATTGGCCTCCCCCGCCATCATGTGTCTCAGGGTGTCGTTCAGGTAGCGGTTCAGCAAACTGCTCTTGTACTTGGATGGAGGTGAAGCGCTGTCGTCACTGTTGGCAGAGTCCGCCATGGCGAGGACGCCGCCCTGCTTCTCGAGCGCACTCTTGTGGGACCTGCCAAAGTCTGATTGGCCGATGGGAGTTTGTAAGGGACAGTGTTCATCTGCAGCAAAGGAAACAAAACAGACTTATCTTAATGTTGTACTGATTTAAAGCTCACCTATTATGCTATATTTGAACAATATATTATAGGGCCATATCTATACAAAACATGTCTCTGCGGTGTTTTGCTAAAAATACCATGCCTCATACCCCTCTATTTCAGCCCTGTTACTAAAGTGCTTATTCTGATGCAGCTGCAGGGCCACGCCCCCTTTTTCTCTTTCAGGTTTACCACAAGGTGAGTACCTTTTTATATCCGGCTCTTTTACCTATTCTCTCCAGTACAGCGTTAGCTCTGAGTGTTAGCGATGCTTGCTAATGTAAACAAGGACCATATTACTTCCAAAACACATTGTTTCTGATAGCAACGTTTCTGATTGGGCCGTGGGTGTAAAGCCAGCCCACATTTTAGTAATGTCGTCATTACATTACGCAACAAATCTGGATCAGCTCCGTTTTTTAGAGATGTGGTGAGAACGAAAAGAGAGAGGGTTTTATTTTCTGACACTTTGTGAGTCTCCTTACACACCGGGGAACCATATTTATGAATAAAATACATAAAAAAGTGCATTTTGCATAGTAGCCGACCTTTACATGAATAAGAAACAAACAAACTATAATAAACCAGACCTATATCCAAAAAATGTAAATGACAATATTCTTAATAACTCCACAAAATGTGCCCGTACCGTCGGATTCTGAGTTATCGCTGCACACGCTCAGTCTCTCAGCGTTTCCCTGGATGTATTTATTGTACAGTTTGATCCTCAGGGCCCAGCTCAGGTCTGGCTGTCTCACTGTGTTCTTCAGCCTCCGCCGGGCATTTGCAAACCAGTTGGAAACCTGCACAGATGCACCGTGTTATATAACAGCACTGGCTTCTTTTGAACCCACAGAATACAAATCACATCCTCTGCTTTCTGGCACAGGCTATATAGTCTCTCACCTGTACTAGAGTCATGTGAGAGCCCAGAGCCAGCAGGACCTTCTCCGTCTTGGTGGGGTAGGGGTTGTCCCGGTGTTTGTACAGCCAATGTTTGAGAGGCCGGGCCATGTCCTGCAGCACCTGTCTCTTGTGGCGAACTTTGACCCCACCCAAACGAGACCTGGAGGAATCACAAGTTGACTCAAAGTTTCACAAAGACCACCTACAATCCCCTCTACACATGGAACAACATGAACATGATAAAAGTCTGTCAATAATGTCCTTGGGAGTCTCAAATATGGGTGTGTGGCAATTTGCCAGGTGGAACTTGAAAAGTTCTCTTTTCTGTGATTTGATTTATGAAGTTTTTATTTTTTTTATTTTTACAAAGACTTAGTAGTTCAACAAATACAATTTAAAATATTAATATTTTCAATCTAAAAAAGTTCATTTGTCCCTTTCTGTATAATGACTGATATTGTATTAATACAAATTGAAATCCAATTTTATTTAGCCTATGTATACACCAAAAAGGAAACACTTCTTATCACTTCACTTATGTATGTGTACGTTTGTGTTCTGAAGTGCCTTTCAAATACTCCATTTTCTGTTTTAACAAATCTGTGACATTTTCTACGGTATGTCTTCATTTTGAACAACTGTTTTGTATTATTTAGAAGCCAGCCTTGTGTCTGTGTGCCAACATGCTGTTTACTCTTTCATGATGTGTATGGGAGCCTATTTGTTGTTTATTGTAGCTAATTAAATGTATGTCATTTGCATTGGAGTTTACTGTGTTTAGATTTTGCAACTATTTTTAATACATGTCCAATATCTTTCTGAATTTTTCTTTCTCTGATGTAAGAAATATAAGAAAAGCACTACATCAAATTATTCCAAGAGAAACAAATGATGGGTCCTTGCTGAAAAACTATTGAGAACCACTGCAGTAAATACATGCCAAGAACTATTGAACTATGCATTTAAAGTCAGAAACAACACTTTAGTGCCACGTCACTTTATCACTTTAAAAAAAGGTATATTACAACTGTAAACAAAAGATGTGCCTCTGTTTAACCGCTTAAAACTATTTCCAACACAAACAAAAAGGGCGTACCCGTATCTTCTGATGGGAGAAATGTCCCCGTTGGTCTCCTGGCACCTCAGCAGGTCTGCGCTCTGCCCGTCTGGTAAACTGCTCTGAGGCAAATCCACACAGCTCAGTCTGCTCCTCTCCTCTGCCTTAATGTCGTCCTCAAAAAGAAGAGTGTCACACTTCATCTCAGCAACTTTGCTCATTATCAAACACGTAAAGTTCTCCTCGATTAACAGGTGCATCTCAGGACTTCTAGATAGAAACAGCTGGTTACCATTCTGAATACACCCAAAAGTGTAAAGATAATACAAAAAAGTATTTCTGTCCGCACAGGAGCAGGGACTGAGCAGATGACAGACTCTTGTGAAAGAATAAAGTTTGAAAAGTCAGAGGATGGTTTGGTTGAGCTGTGTGAGGAGAGTTCAAATAACCTGCTGCTGTGCTGCCTATTGGCTCTCATACCGTCCAATCACTTCTCTGGAGAGCCCTGTAAAAGCAAAAGCTTGCAGAGAAAGCAGCCTCTGCTGCACACTCTGGGATATGAAAAATATTACACATGACTATCAGCAAATGCGGTTGTCAGATTTACTAGTGAGATTTAGCCTGGTGTTGCTCCGACATGCTCTCATATTTTCTACACGAGGCGTACGAATCTCTTGCGGTTTGGACAAAAATGGTGTCAGCTGATATTAATGCATGTTATACCAGGGGATTCTGGAAATGTATGGGTGTAATTGCATGGTTGCTAATAACCAGAAAAACCACCAATCCCTGCCTCGTGTTAGGCAGTGAATCCTGCTGAGCTGAAGTGGATTTCACTACAAATTGGCTCATCACGTGGGTAACACAAACACTGGAAAATGAAAATGAATCCAAGCCTGTGTAATCCTCAGACTGTTGCACATACGGAGTCAGAAAGTGTGTCAGCGACTGCATTTGATTGTCAGAATTATGCATCTTAAGCAGGGCTTATTTTTCTGGAATATTTTCATCAATTTCGAGGCAACAAGGACTGTAAACAATTACAAAATGGGTCTGACAGAAGCTTAGCGTTGTCAATAGTGTGACTTCATGACAACATGCTGGCAATGGGTTCAGTATTTGAAGACTGTGGTTTGACTTTAGTTGTAATCTACGTATTCAAACAGCACATAGTACTGTTTGGATATATATAATGACTTTACCATGCACATGCAAAACGTGATAATATTTATGCAAACACGTGATAAAATGCGTTTCTCCTGCCTTAACTTTTGAAGGTTATGGCTACAATCTGAGCAGCACTTGTTGAACCGTTAAACATATTAAAGGGCTCCATAACTCCCGTCCCCACTGTTCATAATTCAGCAGTATCAGTGGAGAGGTTGAGTTTCAATAGTTTCAAAGCTGAAAAACACATGGAGCAGAAGCATCCCCGTTAGGTGCAGTAAATTCCTCACTCACATTCCTCAGCAGTGGTTGGAGAATGCTAAATGCTATCACACACCATTGACTCCCGTCCCTCTGTGATGTGTTCACCGGCTTAACTGTTGATACTAGCTGGGAACACACCTTCATTCGGCAGCCAAGAGAGCAGTAAAATACACTGTGAACGGACATATATCTTTTTTTGGCACTCTTGTGTGTGCGTGTGTGTCTTGCAGGGTCACAAACTCCAGACCAGGCTTCAAACCAGGCCTATTCAAAAGACCAAACATCAAGAAAAGTGTGTGTAATAGAAATGTATTGTAGCCTATGTTCAGATATTCTGAAGGATTGGCTTATTATGAAATGCTACATTCCAGCCAGTCAGTTTTTAGCTAAAAGCTCTGATAATAATAATAATAATAATAATAATAACTCCTTACATTTTCTATATATATATATATATATATATAAAAGCTCTGATAAACCTATTGTATATGGCTTTAATCTGCCTGGCAACACACAGCAAACTAACAAATTAAGTGACCAGCTGTTTTTTATTTAGAAAATAATGAACCAAATATTTGCCTCAGAACTTGGCAGACCTAAAAGAAGAGTGCATATTTGACTAATATGCCAGGTCAAAAGCATTAGCAAATATTGCTAATGGCTTGCATCTGCTCGATGCATTGTGTTGATAGACTGTCAATGTTGTTTCGAGCTTTGGTTAATAGCAGTTTAAGACTAAGACTAAGACTAAGTAGAACAAATTACATATGTTTTTTTTAGGGACTTTAACGCGTTAATTAAGATTAATTAATTACTCAAAAATTAACGCGTTAAAAAAATTAACGCATTTTAATTGCACTTATTTTTGCACCGCTGAACGTTTCTCACTGGATGAGTTTCAGGCGTACCGATTATACTGGAGCACCAACTAACGTGCATGACTTCAGACAACAACAAACCACAGTGAACAATAGTCAAACATGAACGAAGAAGCTGATGAGACCGCTTTGGTTGGCCCCGTGGATGGGAAATTTTGTTTTAAAAAACGGACGGATGGAAGCGTCGATAAGAGCACGGTTGTGTGCAAATTATGCAAAAAGGAATTCGCATATCACCGCAGCACATCAAGCCTCAAGTATCACATCAATGCAAAACACATAGCAGCTAGCGTGGAAGCTAGCGTGGACGTTAGCCCGACTCCGAGTACAAGGAGGACCCATACCCAACCCACACTCAACCAGATGACTGGTTTCAGGGCCAGGATAACTAAGTCCACGTCTGAAAAAATAACCAGCTCACTGGATTGCACTCGACTGTAGACCACTTGGAGTGGTAGAAGATAAGGGGCTGCAAAAGGTACTACAGATTGCATCGTCTGACACAACATATGAGCTGCCATGCAGAAAGACGGTGACAAAAACAATCCAGCAGCTTTATTTATATGTGATTAAAAATGCGATTAATTTCGATTAATTAATTACAAAGCCTCTAATTAATTAGATTAATTGTTTTAATCGAGTCCCGGCCCTAGTTTTTTTACTTCCTGTTTTAGGCCCAAAACGACAGAGCGCTTTTTAGCCTTAGTTTTTATGTTATTGTTTTCAATTAAATGTAAGTGTTTCTGTTCGCTGCTTATGCATAACTGATCTTTTGAAAATGTATCGCTCTCTGCGCCGCTCATGTTTTGCCCTTTGTCCGGAACAACTTCAGTTTTGTTTTTGTTTTTTTGGAACAACTTGAGTTGACTTCAACTTAGAGCTGAAATGCTCCCGTTTTTACTGGCAGGACTTGAAACTGATTAATGTAAAGCTAACACTAGCTGAGTTTCAACGTAGCCCTAGGCATTCTGCAAGATGTATCTGGACAAATTGTTACCTGATCTACTTTCTGACGCCAATGCCGGTATTAAGCTGCTACTGGCTAGCTTTTAGCTGCCTTAAATCCTTTTTAGCGTGTTTTGTTAAAGGAAGAATGCAGAGGCTAAGGACAGATGATTTGGTGGATCCCTAGCAAAACTATAAACTAAAAAAGACATATGGCGCTTTCACACTGCAGGCTTGGTTTGGTTTGGTTTGGTTTGGCTTGGTTTGGTTTGGCCTGGTTTGGTTTGGCCTTATTAGGCCTGGCTCACTTTAATGCTGCGCTCACATTACAGTTTAGGAGCTGGGGCAGTTACTATAGTAACGCAGTGTAGGCGGAGCCGTGACGTCATCTTCAACGAGCACCCCATAAAAACAACACCAGCTGTTAGCTGTTAGCACTCAAGCTCACAGCTCCTCATGTCTGTTAAGAAACTAGACAAAAGTTATAAACAAGTACAAACCACAGACTGTCTGTGTCATGGTGAATACAGTCGCTGGCTTATTTATGTCTGTATAGGCCGTTGTTGTGAGTGTGTACGGTCGGAGCATTGCGTTAGCTTAGCCGACCTCCCGATTTTCCCGGAGAAAAACCCACAGTTTAAAGGGGGAAATGGGAGAACACCTCAGGGAGAGCAACAGAGGAGGGATCCCTCTCCCAGGACGGACAGACGTGCAATAGATGCCGTGTGTAAATCGAAGAGATAATATATTTTACAGCGTAGGTAGAACGAATGTTTGGAAATGCATGTGTCTGTAATAAGAAGATGCATCACGCATTTTAAAAGGTTCTTCGCCTCCCGTCTGTCTGCAGACTTGTCAAAGCATTAATTCATGATTTGTACTAACCGGTATCAGTATGTTGTTACTTCGGCATCATTTTGAAACGTGTATTACAATTAAATCACGGTCAAATATGTTTAGCATATTCCGCCCGGTTGTTGGCCCCGCTTGTTGGCCTCGATAGAACCACAAATTTGTCGGGCCAGAAAAAAGACGAAAAAGTACCCCCGGGGCGGAACTAGGCCTAGTGTGAGCGCAACCAAAAACAGACCCCGCACGGTTCGGCACGCTTAAAGCGAGCTCCGCGCTGCAGTGTGAATGCGCCAATAGACTCAAACATGTTAACTTGTAGTTTAAAAGTTGAAAGGTAAGCTACATGTTAGCATGTCACAGCTAACTGTGTCATACAGCCAATGAACTGAGGAGATGGTTTTAGTTCCACAGCAGTATCATCATTGTGCTAACATTAGCTAAAATTATCTTTATCTTACTTAAAATAGATCTTTCTTATCTTACTAGACCAAGAAAGGCTGTAGCAACAAAACATGTGAGTGTATTTAATTGAGCAAGGGGTATGAGAGTGGCATAGTCTGGCTTTAAAGGTGGGGTAGGTAATTTAGGAGAAACCAGCTCGAGTGCGCTAGAAATTGAAAATACACAGCCGGAAAAAATCTGCCACTTACTTACAGAGCCCCTCCTCCAACACACACAAACGCGCAAATGACCAATGAGGGCACCAGATAAGTTTGTGCACAGATGGAAGGCTGACAGGCAGGTAGGCCATCCAGTTATTTTAGCCGGCCGGCTAAAATGATTGGTCGTGCTTTTTACGGTACTACGGCTTCCACAGATGAATGTTTTTAATGGATTTTTTGTCAAAGCACTTAAGATATTCATTGCTATCGGGATGTTAAGAGCATTCCATGGAATATAACAAAAAGTGTATCTCGAGCCGGTTTCTCAAACTTAACTACCCCACCTTTAATGTGTCAATACAATTGTGTTTTCTATTTAACTTATTGTACTAAGATTATTTTTGTAATCATGCATGGTATTTCTTTTTATTAACCTTTTTTTTTTATCTCACATACCCACGTACCCCCATTTGAGAATCACTGCTCTACTGTAGCATGTGCTTTACTGTGTTTTAAGTTATGGATATTTCATGCAAAGATGAAGATATTGTTTAACATCAGTCATATTTATTTGTACATACCTCTGACAGATAGATGATTGAACCAAATGATCCGAGACCAATTGACATCATACGCCTGTGTAGTGTGTGGGAACTGCAGTGAACATAAGGCGGCAGTGGGTTTTCATTGGATCACTCCGGTGTCTTAAATGGCATGGTTATGATCTCAGAGGGTGCCTGCAGATTCTCAGTGGTGTGATGAAGTTATACTGCCATGGTTTGGCACAGGTCAGATTCAGGCCTGGCAGAAGTGCAACTGTTTTGTCTCGTATGTGCGCTTTGGTAACCAGGAGTCATGAAGACACACTATTGAGTGCATCTCCACGCATCTATTTGGGACTCGGACACAGCATGCCAGGGTAAAATAAAAAACCTGAGACAAAATGTCGTGTTCCCTGCAGCCTAGTCAGCTTGCAGCCTCACCATGCTTTTACAGTAAGCTTTTATGTGCCCTCGTAACTTTTTCTCTGAACGTCTGCTAAGAACCAAGTCCCTAGAAAGCTATTACCGTCTCCCTACATCATGCTGCTCCCTCTTCCTCCAAAACACGACATGATAGACACATTAACACTCCTTCACACCCAATTGAGCACAGCATTCAAAAAGGGGAAGGAAACACCATGAATGTAGAAGAATGTGGCCATTAAACAGAACAAGATTAAGCAGCTTGTGTGCAGGAGAACAGTAGAATCTGCACCCGAAAGGCAGCTGTGATGCTCAAATATGAGTATTTGTTCATGGGGTGTCACTAATGGTGGCTCTCTGCCAATATTCTTCATTTTCTTGATATCTTTGTGTATAAAAAAAGACATTGCTACAGTTAATGGTCCATAATAGAGTATATTTTTTGCGTAGGGCGCTTAAAAATACAAACACTTAACCATGTTTCTACAGTGGTACAATAATTGTGAGACACACACAAAGCATTTATAATCCTTGAATATATACAAAATTATTAAACTTATAGCCATTAAAACACGTTTTACTTCTTGGTCATTCTTTATTTAACTCCTTTCTTGTTTATGTCTCGATTTCGTATAGCATGTTGTTGGCACAATGCCTGCCCGACTGCTACTAATAATATTTCTCTGGTGTACATTACAGTTAATTGAAGTGCAGCAGCTGTCAGAATAATTACATGCTGATGTTTGCAACTTGGCAGGGAAGGATTACACTTAGCCACAAGCTCTGGAGAGTTTCCTTATTTTTTCGTTCTTTCCTCTACTTCTCGGCCCTGTGAGACATTGTTTTTAAGCCAACAGAAAAACTGTCTCTCAAACAGACGGAGGAAGAGATGGATTCTGTTTGCCTAATTAGAGATACACTAAGGGACACTTTGGAAAATGGTGGTAATCACAGGATTTATTTACTAACGGACATTTTCGATTTTCATGGTATTGAATTCTAACTAAATAGAACTAATACATTATTTTTGGGGTTCTTTTCTTCTTGTGAGTTCAGAGTTCAAATCCAGCTGTCCAGATGACCGCAACTTTTGCGTGCTTTCGTTGGTGATGACGAGCAATTCCACTCTGCAGGAACCCAGTGGACTTCTGCCTTTTGTACCTTCTCGAGGTCCGCCTTCAGCTCTCTGAACGCCACCACGATATCTCCATTAACAATCACCTTGTCAATCAAGTGTCCGTACTGCTTCTCCATGGTTTCAGCCAAGGTAATCATGTCCTCAAAATCCTCCTCCTGTGGCAAGAGAACGACTTGGTAAACAAAATATAGCAACAGGAGATACAGTGGTTTGGGCTCAAATCAGACTTGAATCATCAATTTGATGACTTAAGACAAAAAAGACAAAAAGCGTTACTTGGACTCCGACACTTGTGGTTTCATTTGGACTTGAGAATGTTTAACTTGAATCTACTTGTTTCCTACTCAAAGCCCGAAGATATTAAAGTGCTTTAAAAAGTGTTCCACAGATCCATACCTGATTTCCCATTATTTCCTGGATCTACTAATGTTCGAACACTATTCATTCAAGCAAGTCAACATTCAATTTCCAAGATATGCTTTGTTTGAAAATATCTAACATCATCCAAACAAGAAGTAAGAAAGGACAATGGATAAAAACAAATGTTTACAATTTGAATACTCAAAGTTTAGAACTTCCGAATTTACTTGGGTCTTGTTATTTTAAACTTGGGACTTGAATGTACTGTCTTGACTAAGGACTTGAGTGCAAAGACTATAGACTTATTGTGACTTGGAAACAAATGACTTGGTCCCACCTCTGGCTATATATTACATCTAATCAGTTCTTTCCAAAGCTGTACTTGTGTGTTCTTTAATTAATCATCGAGTGAAAGATGAAAAGAATCTGTGCAGAAGGAAAAAAAACAGCAATAGATGATTAATGATGATTTCAATGTTCATCTGAGGAATACTGTTGATGGAAACAGAACAGCGAAAGCCTGACCATATGGTGACGTTCTCCGAGAGGTTGTTTTTACAATAATCTGCACATACTGTAACCTAACAGGACATGGAACGGATCCCTGTGACCATTCAGCTATACAGACCAAGGCGTAACACGTCGTTACATGCTGGGAGTAAAGGATAAGAGACCTTTTCACACCAGCTGTGGTACAAGTTGAACGCAATAAGAAATGCCTGAACCCTCTGAAGACTGTGGTGGCACCGGGCAAACTCCAGCCATGTTGCAACACAGGTGTGTGACCTCATGGGTTTAATAAGGGCACCATGGGCAGCCAGGGTCAAAGAGTGAAGGAGAAGCCAGATGTAGATTACCAAAGTGACAGAAAATCTTTTTTTGTCTTGGCCAAAACACGCTTCATCACACATATGTGCTCATGCTTTGACACAAGTCATGTAAACCAACACAAGATGTGCCCCTTTATCTCCTGGACAAACTGTACTCACCTTAGTAATGGAACAAGAAGCCACCCACCAAGCAGGCTTGTAACTCTACCTATCTATTAAACGTCTCTTAAAAGCAAACCAAGGGGTCAACCATATGTACGGCAAGGTGTGCGCAAGAGTTAGGGGGGGTTTGGGTGTGTGCATGTCTTTGAGGTTGGGTGGGTCCATCAAGGCCAGAGTGTTTAACCTCACACCGCCTCGCATGTTACAAGACATGGAGCAAGCACCCGTTTTCAAACATGTATATGTGTGTTTCTGTTTTTGTTTCTCTTACCGAAAAGACCCTGACTGAGTTCTTGTCGACTTCATCGCAGACAAACTTCACTCTCCGTCTGGTGAGGTGTAGTTCCTCGATACATGGAGGTTTCACGAACACCACGTATGGTTTGAATTCAGAATCGTACACTTGCTTTATTTTCTATGGTGAGGAAGACCAAAAAGAAGGCAGAAGTAGTTGGTGATCCAAACAATCTCAACACATTAAAAAAATACGGTTACATTTCATCGTTAAGGGATCACTTTCCAGACTATAAATGCCAAACAGGCAATGATGTGTAGCAGATTACAAACCTACAGTAAAAAAGAACACCATGGGTGTTACAAAGTTGACTAAATCATCCAAAATGCAACGAAAGTGGTGATCAGCAATTGTATATGTTGTGTAATGTCTACTGTGAGGGATATCATAAAGCCTTAATGCAATCGAATGTAAAACAAAAAAGTTATGATTGATGAAAGTAGTACATCGGTCAGATTTGACCCGAACACAACAGGAGGGTTAAAGCAAAACATTGTGAAATCTTGGATCGAATGGTTATCAGCTGACAATAGCTCTTTGTTAGATTGTAAACGGGACACAGTCTCGCAACTCCAACTTCATTCTTGAGTCTCAAGTTGCTAACTGTAGACATGAGAGAGGAAGCTTTGGCTGAATGCTGCACCAAAACCCCAACATAATATAGCCCCTTGCCCCCAGAGGCTTATTGTCATCACCTAGCCAATTGGTATCTAGATTTCCAAGAACTAAACCCTGTGGGAAACACACATGGGCTATTGGAAACTTTATTTTATTAGTTCAAACATGAAGTTGAAAGACTAGGTTTATAACTGAAAGGGCAATTGTCGCAATTAACCTTTTCAGCACAATTGTGGTGTGATTTACCATCGAAAATGTGGATTATTTGGCAAAAAACTTCCTACTCCTCTGAAAATTGTCCAAATGAATTTCTGTAAACAAGAACAATTTGTAAATGGCTTAGTACTTACAGTAGGGTGCACACACAGAAGGCACACCTTGCCCTCAGCCATCAATTTGTGCACAGAATCTACACTTGTTCCATAGTAGTGTCCACTGTATCTTCCATATTCTACAAACCTAGAAACAGAACCAAACAGTCCGTGAACAGACAGAGAAAACATCATAACATGTATTCAGACAGCAGTAGAAATGAACATCACTCTCATGAAAGGGGACAATTGTTAACACCATGGGAAAGGAAACACCTGCTCATGTACCTTTGATTGAGAATATCCTCTTCAAACATGGATATTGACACAAAATTATAATCCACCCCTTCATTCTCCTGCCTTTTCTTCTCACGTGTGGTGTCTGAAAGAAAAGAGACGAGAGGCTTAAGACAGCTGTTAAGGATGAGAAACCATTTAGTGCGCGGGAGGTAAAGGTGACATTTCTGGAAGTCTATCTTACGCGGTACAGTCACGCCATAGTGGTCAGGGTCTGAGAGCAGGAGCCTCCTCTTCAGTTCATTAACGCCAACGCCGCTGGGCCCTGGAGACGGAGATAAAAACACTGTGTTCTGTATGTAGGTATTCATTCCCAAAATCACTATGTACTATTGTTTGCCTTACAACATCAAATAGGCTTAGTGATCTGGTGACACATCTGTCTTTACAATCAGAGAACGACAAAGGGGAGCGGGAGAGAGTCAGACAGAGCTCTGATTTCATACTGATTTCAGTCTGAAAACGGTTCTCCGTCTCTTTCTTCGCCGGTGTCTCTCTATTGAACATTAACTGCTCCGAAGCCCTCTGGAAAATCCATAGCATCACATCTAAACGTGACATCTGCAAAGCCACACAGTATCGGTGTCATTAAAGTGTAGGATGCACAGGATAAAGCACACACACAACTGTACACACACATACTGTAGCATCTGGGATTTTCTTTTCTAAAGCAGCTTTTCGCAGCCCCCAGATTGCATCAGACTCGAATTGAGCGCCGTCTGAAAGTAAGATTCCTGACATACCTGCCTTTTCCATCACAGGGTTGCATGAGCTCGATACAAAATATCAGGTTTATGGACTCTCCACTCTTACACCACTGATGTCTTCCACAGCTGCTCCACCGAGCTGGAGAGGAGCATCATCGGGCACTGCGGATACTTTCTCCTGACCTTTTTTTTTAAGAGTTACACGATCTGTAGAGCTTAAATCGGCTGGCAGTCGCTTTCCCCAACTTTCCTATGGCTATTGTTCCATTCAAAGTGCGTATGCAATGCAAACAAAAGAGGACATATTTCCAACCTGGTCCAACATTATCCATCTGGTGCTGTTTTAGCCATCCAGGTTCTGGTATTCCTGTCCATAAATCTCATTGCCAATAAGCTATATATTGCTAATGATGAACTCCGGTCAACAAAGAGCCTTCACAGCAGACAGTAAAACGTAGTCCAGAGTTAGGGTAAACTCCAACTCAATTAAAGAGGTCTAAATCTAAATCCAAGCTGTCTTAACTGTTCCAGTTTAATGATGGAGCACTTGGCTGACATTATGAGGAATATCATTCACAATCCACTCATCCCCTTCTCTCCATTTACTATCATTAATCTACTATATCTGGTTAATGTTTTTTCACCTCTTTAATTCACTTTGTTTCGCTTCTTTCTGCCCTCCACTTTCGATTTTCTGTCCCTCTTCTGCCCTTCTCTTCTTTCTTTGATTTCCCTCGGTCACAGGCGACCTACAGTCGTATCATAATACGACATTAAAAAGACCTTCAGCAGGGCTCAATGTGAAATTCCCACGGGAGAGATATAGCTCAGAAATACATAGAGCAGACCGGCAAGGTTGGCAGGGAAGTGAGACTGGGGTGGGCCACTTGGTAACTTAAGAGAACAAAATATATTCTGACTTGAGTTCTCTGACAGTGTTTACGTGCTTATGACGGGAAAGGATTATTCTTGCACTCAAGAGTCGGGAAATAAATCTTCATCAGGACATTACTTTTTCTTTTGATCAACAACTGCTACAATATAAATAATAGTGTTCTTTTAGTGAATGGGATCATGTTGTTTTTTATATGGACAAAAGAAGGCAGGGGATGATATAAAACAAAAAACTATTGCACATAAAACCACAGTAACTACCATTTTTTTCTAAATATTAAATCAATATGAAATGTTATGAACACAATGTACTACATTAGACCAGTGGTTCTCAAACTTTTTCAATAATGTACCCCCTTTGAAAAAAAAATTCAGCCAAGTACCCCCTGATCAGCGCTAAAACAATTTGTTAGGGAAAAAATGCCGATATAAAGAGGTACAGTGCTGCACCATCAGTGTCTGATTTATTAAAACAACAACATTGTAACTGAGAAACACTTAAATGTTTCAAATGTTTACAAGTCAAATTCATGGCAAACCAATTTTAACATCATGCAATAACAGGAAGACGACATTAGTTGCATTGAACTGATGTTTTTAATAAGTTGTACTTACAATTTAGTGAGAAACATGGGCTTGTGCTTCACTGAGGATCTTTGTCATTCTCTGTGACAGGGAGGCATTACACTTGGCGTTTTGAAATATGTAACTCTGTTAATATAAAACCCACACTGCTCAAACTTCGTTTCTTTTCCTAAAATTGGTATATTTATTTATTTTGGGGCGTGGGGAATGAAGAGAAAAAAATATATGAGCATTTTATGAGCATGGGATTTTGACCCCTGATATAAAAATATGCATAATGCTGCGCTATACTTTGCAACGCTTATTGTTTAGGTCCTTTGATAAGCAGGCAGTTATATAATTAACTAGAACTAGCTAGATCTGATAGATTTGGACATAAACGCGAGTGAAGTATAACCGGACGCGAGAGAGAGATCAGAGATCAGATCAGCTGCTGCTGACGGAGAATACGCAGCTCTTCCGGATCACAGCTCCGCTGCTGTGACGGACCGTTGAGCGGAGCAAAATACAATAACCCCGGGATTCCACCGGGTCCGTCTGCGCCGCGTCACGGCTGCCCCGCGGTTTTGGTCCGACCTCCTCCAGTGTCATAACCCACCGGGCGCGTTTCAGAAGCGTTTCGGAAGCGGAGCGTCTTGCCTGCCCGCTCGCAGTTTTTGTTGATTTGGGCATTTCCTTAACATAACATGAATTTCACGTACCCCCTGCAGTACTCCAACGTACCCCTAGGGGGCCACGTACCCCCATTTGAGAACCACTGCATTAAACTATAGCACAGTAACCTATTTAACGAGATGTTGGCAGTGTGCTCTTAAACATCTCCACAAAAGATGGGAATATTCCTGTTTCTTTGCGCAACCGTATGTTAACCTCATACGTACCAACCAGAACAACCAGACGGTGTGGGTCCTTGGGGTCTCTGTGGTAGGGGGTCACCTGTTTGTAGGTCGGGGGTCGAACTGAGCTGTGTACCCCTGTGCTCCAACTCCTGGACCGAGCCGCTTCTCTGGCCCAACTGCTCTTTCTTCCGAGTCGGAAACTTCTTCTCAACCCAGCTGGAAAAAAGAGATATGGATCTCAGACCTGCCAGGCGTATCATTGAAAACCTAGCTGAAAATTGCCTCATTGAAATTGCCCTGAAACCATTTTCATTGATTTTCCTTTGGGGCTTCGTGACTGCAGTACAAGACAATGTCTGGAATTAATATAAAGTTACTGAGGTGAATCCCCTACTAATTTACACATGCAGGTACAGTGCATCAATACAAGTGTTCAACACTAACACAACACTGCCACCCAAACTCTTCTGTAAAGCACCATCCTGAAAAGCCCTAACCCTGCAGTCAACAGACGACAACTCCGTCTGTCACGCGTCACTTGTAGGCTCTCTGACAGCCAGCGTCTGCCATGCGACTGTGGTCTGGCTGGCTTGGCAGGCCTTCTCTTTTTCATAATGTTAACTGCTGCTAAGTGGTGCTGCCAGGCTTGCTTTGACGTCAGCTGTAATTTCTCTTTGTAAGCATATCTGTCCGTTCCCTCTCTGGGCTTCATTCTAAGAAACATGGCACAATTAGAGATTTCAAACTTTTGTTTACATGGGATTGAAACTGATGAATTCACTGAGAAATGTCAGTGTAATACACACTGTCTAAAACGTATGTCATACAACAAATGAGAAAGCCTATAGCATGAAACAAGGTCTATAAGAAAGCATATCATAATTGTCAATCTTAAGGAAAACTGGCAGTGAAGTTCATCATGTGTCACTGAAAATGCTCTCAGCTGTAAAACTGTATAGGACATTTTTGGAAATGCTGTAAGATACATTTTAAAATATGAAATAATGGTCAGATAAAACTGTGGGGAGATTCAATACATGCGATGCATGTCATGAACTGGGCCTGAGCCCTCTATGTCAAGATGATATGATATGAGCCTCAACCTGCAGTCCAATAGAGTGGACATATACTCTCAGTATGAAGGATTGGCGTCCAAGACCATTGAGTCCATTTGTAGTGGGACTGAATACGTCAGTCCTACCATAAGAACTAAACTAAACAAAAAAACGTGGCAAGAAAGCAGATAGGCATATTTCCCAAAATGTAAAATAATTATTCAAGAAGGTCACTCAGTCCAAAGTCACTTTGATACGGAAGTTAGCTTTATCGGAAGTTCGCTTATATAACGGGACATACTGCATTTCTGAGTGACGCAAAATATGAAGCTGCACGGGTTATTCTAGGACCCGACCTTAAAGGTTTCATATCATGCTATTTTTAGGCATATATTATGGGTTTCAGATATATAAAAAACATGTCTACAGTATGATGTGTTTTGCAAATCTGGATCAGCTCCGTTGTACCCCCGTTTTTAGAGATTTGGGTACGGAGGAATACAGAGAGGGTTTTGTTTACTGACCACACAATAAAGTTGTTTCCAAAAGTATCTTAACTTTTTCACTTTGGCTACCTTAATTTCAATTACGTATACAAGTAGAAGCAAATGGACTAAATAAAGTTATGTTTATTAATCAAATCCCTTAAATATGATTGGACAAAATAAGACCTCAACAACAAATTATTGGAAATGTAAACACAGATTTTACTGACTTAAATATTGTTCCAGCCTGGTCTCCAACAAAACTTTATAGTAAATTAAGTTTAAAAGGAAATGTAATTTTCTCCTGATCATACATTTGTTTTTGCCGTATCACAAATACATGGCTAATGGGGCTACAGTCTTTATGCTAAGCTAACTGGCTGCTAGCTTTAAGCATACTATTCAACAGACAGACATGTGTGCAGTATCAATCTTCTCGTCTAATTTGAAACAGTTCAAAGACCAACCAGAACCAAATCTTTAAGAAATAAACTAACCCGGGGACAAGTTGTTAGCCTGTTTCACCCCATAACCATGACTTTTATTGTAAACAAACCCCACTATTTGCCTTGTTGTTAAGCCCTCTCTGCTCAGATTATTCTGCATTCAGTCAGGTTGTGCCGCATCGATAACATTTTACATGCCAGACAAAGAGGAAACACAGACTCTGAACCATGTCATCAGGTGGAAGCTGGCCTGAGATAAGATGAAATGCACATTATTAAATGCACATGACTTTTTGAACTGATATAACGCAACATCTGTAATTAGCCTTCTCGTACAGACGCTTGGAACCTTTTTACAATCAGCCGTAAGTGCACACCCCCATATGAGCATCCAACATATGCACACACGCAATCCATGAGATCAAGACAAATGGGATAAATGCGACAGCTAAAACCCTAAATCCCCAAACCCACACAATTACATCATCATATAAACTGGTTTGTAATTTAAATATAAGCCTGGTCTCCTTTTGTTGCTGTTTTTTCTCAATTTATTTTATTGCTTCAAGTCCAATTGCCCTGAATCACATTAGTTCATTTTCACTTGGAACAAGTCAAACATCTCACCAATGTGGATCCCTGTTATAGCTCCGTAGTCTACGTCATCCATGACTGGAAAAACAGGAAGAAGGAAGAGGAAAGAGAGAAAACCATGAACACAAACCACAAGACATGACACGTGCGTCCTTCTGAAATTTCACTTTTAAAGCATTAACATATGTTCTTACCAATATATCCTAACATTTTTGCTTTGGGAATTCTGATAATAGTTTCATTTAGAAATGATATCTACAATTTAGAAAATATTAATAACTACGTCGCTCTTACAAATTGGTTGTTAGCGAAAAACTAGCACAATGCAGAGGGCCAGATAAACCAGTTTGGAGGAAACAAATAACAGAATCCTTTCACTGCCGTACTTCCAAGAAGCATTACACGATATTATTTTTGGATAATGCACCTCTTTAAATCTTTAAAAACCCAAAACCTAAAATATGCACGTGTATTACATCAAGTTAATTGTTCTCGAGGTAAGTTTTCAAAAGCAAATTCGAACAGACAGTACCTTCCGCCACATCTGTGGAGCATGTGGAGAAAACAAAAGCAGTGAGTACAACGGGAGGGCAGCAGAGTTCAGCCGTGACCTTGACTGGATCTTCAGACATGACCTGTCACCTCTTAGCTTAGCACCAAAGCAGCTTTAATATGTTTATTAGAAAGTGTTAAAAGTTTTTATTATTTTCAGGTGTGGTTGATTTTATTGACAAATGTCGACTCATCACCTGGTGGTTTGACTGGTCGGGGCTTGAACAGCGCTTTAGGTCGCTGTAGTGCAACTCTCCTGTACAAAGACGAAGGAAACAAGGGTGTATCAAAACAGAATTTAAGATAGATGTTAGATGACAGTGGTTTAAGAGGGTAAATGTGTTTCTATACAAATACTGCGGTCCACAGGTCAGGTGCAAACACGTTACAACGGCCCAACACATTTCCATTCGAAGAAAAGCGCTGCAGTTTCAAAACGATGCAAATCAATAACAGGAATGTGCCAAAACAAATGAAGAAACATCTTAACCAATTTGACAACACATGCACAGCATTTATAAAACATTCACCAACTTGAAGAAACATGTGCAGCATTTACTAAAAGTGCTGCATTAGCGAAACGCTGCAAATAATAAACGCTGCAAGAAGCTCAAAAGACAGCAAGAACAAGGGGACACTAAAAAGTGATGCACACACCTGGGAACGGAGCACACGTGTTGACGTTTTGGGATTATAAAGTTGGCCAGCAATCACTGTCACTGGAAATGTACTTAAAATGTAAGTTTTATTGGCTTATTTTAACAATGTGATTGCAAATCTGCTGTAAGCTATCTAGCTAACTTAGCTAACCTAGTCATTTCAAGTATACTGACAAAACACTTGAAGCAGCCAACTGTTCCAACAGACAGTTGGCCAACTTTATACTCCCTGAACGTAATCGCTCAGGTCCCAGCTGTGTGCATCCATTTTTAGTGTCCCCTGGTTTCTGTTGTGTTTTGAGATTCTTGCAGCGTTTGTTTATCTGCAGTGTTTTGTTTATTGTGTGTGTTTAGCCGTTGTAGTTTGCACCTGTCAGCCACAGTATAAAAAAGATCAAATGGTGACCTCTCATGGAGCTGCTGCGAGGGGATGAGTCCTGCCCGATCGTTGCTATCCCCAAGGTGACGGGCCTGCCACCAGGTGTCCTCCTCCATGCTGACTATCTGGAGGACGTCGCCCTTTCTAAAGGCTACTGCTGCTTCTTTGCACGGAACGGTGGGATCCTCATTGGGATCATAGTCGAAAAGAGCCTGCATAAACAGCTGAGGAAAGAACATATTATTTTCTTTTATACAAAACAGGTTGCCGCGTAATCAATATATTCATTCTTATCTTTTCCTACTGCAACCCTATGAACTTCTGTATCCTAGCAATCGGCACAACAACTATGTCTGGTGCTTTGTAACATATGTTGGTGTCATTTTTGAAATATTACCATGATCATAGAAAATAATTTATCTTAATCCAGAGCAAATGCTCCCTGCTCTAACAGGTTCCAGGTTGGATATCATGTATTTGGTATAGTGGCCTAGAACTATTCCAACACATAAAAGGATTTGCAATTTTTTCCGCATACAGTGTGTAGATTTATCGTTAATGATAAATGAAGTTGATGTGGCTCTACATTTGTGATGTGTGGAAAATCATAAATCAAGTGCTTAAATTATAAAAAGCAGGAAATTGTAATACAATTAGTAATGGTCTTATACTTGACTGTCTGATCTGAATTGAGTTATTGACAGTGTGCTGCTGTAGTGACAGCACCATGGCAAAAACACTAAATATAACCAAACACACAAGATACCACTGATTTAATCTCTTTTTACTGAAACCAGCTGGGGCTGCTTTCCTCATGCAGCCAGATTGCATGTTAAACTAACGTAAAAAACACACTGCATGGTGATATGTGTTTGAATATGTATTGTACCTTTTTATTTGATGACATTTCTTCCCTTGTGGAGGCAGGAATGATTGTGAATCTAACTTCACCTTGAGATCGAGCCTGCACGAGAAGAAGAGGTGGTTATACATTTTAAGGAATTCTTATTTGCTTTGGCCCAAGTTAGATTAGAAGACGAATACAAATCTCTAAAAACCTTAAAACCCAGAAGCTAATTAGCTTAGCCTAGCACAATATAAAGACTGGAAGTAGGTCGAGCCAAATGCAGAACTATGGAGCACACAATAAAGAACATGGCCATACAACAATCTAGGCCTACATCTAGCACTTTGGTCTGGAGGTTTAAAGTGCTCTATAAATAAAGCTGTATTGTATTGTACATACTATAAGTAAGTTCGCCAAACGTGGATTCATCCGCAGCAGGAAGTAGTCCTGAACAAAATGTAGTCTTTACTCCTGTTTGAGTAACATTTGCTAACGTTTGGTGCTGTTTTAGGAAATTACTGACATCCTTTAGGAAACATTATATATGTGTACACTTGTGATTTAAGGTTCTATCATTTTATTTGAAAAAATTGTGCTAGAGTTAAGAGGGATACAGATATGGTAAAACAGTTTAACGTTATTTACAGAAAGACTGAAGCTCTGTTGGTTTTTGTCTTTTAATCGATTTTGTTGACAGTGTCAGCATTATCCTTTGAGTTCACACATTTAAAGGAAGAGAGATAAGGTTGAGAGCAAAAGGAGAGAAGGAAACAGAAACACTTAACAAAGAGATGTATAAAACCAAGGCACGAAGGTGAGACTAACCAGAAGAGAAAGGATTTCCTTTGGCTTCCTGTGTTCCAGTGAGACTCCATTCACCTCTTTCAGCTCATCTCCTTCATGGATCAGGCCTTCCAAGTGTTGGAAATACATATGGAAATTACCACATGCTCCTCTCGTACATGTTATTTGACCGCAACCTTATATAAAGGTAGTGTGAGAGTATATTTCGGGACCCCCTCGAAAACAAGATGGTGCATCTCAAGGGGTTTATCCCAATAAATAAATTTCTATATATATATTGGTGAAACTGTAGTAAAATATAGTTATTTAGCTTACCGCTTTTATCAGCTGCACCTCCTCTCATGATCCTCGCCACAACAATCGTCCCTGTGGATTTATCCATTTTAATTGTTGCACCCTTGAGGATGGGGATTAGTGAATGAAAGGATGATTGATGGACAAACAGAAGAGCACAGGCAAAGAGGTCAAGCAATGGACGGTGAAAATAATATGTTGCTTTTATTACAGTCCAGACAAGCTTCTCATTTGGAGTCGCTTCATTCGAGTGAAGGTTATTTGTTTCAAGATGGGACTATTAAGCTGACTGCCTTCATGTTACACACAGAGCACTGGAAAACGGTTATCCAAATCAGATTTTTCAACAGATGTTATTGATGTGGAGTGAATCACAATGGAAAGAGCATCTGATAGCTGAGTACAATCAGCTCACGCTCGGGTGTAACCCTGTTGTCTGGAAAACTGGAACATGCTGGATCGATCAAAGAGGCCGTGTCATAAAAAGGTCAATCCCCTTTCCAATCTAGTTTTGGGATCAATACAAAAGTATGTTCTCTATTATTGGTCCGAAAAACATTCCACTGTCAAAGCTCAAACATACAAGCATACACACTGCAAGAAATGTTCATCATTAAGTCAATTATTGTCATATATTTACCCTTAAGATAAGCCTTTTTATCTCGATATGTTTTTGGTTCTGTTTGCCTTCAAAAACGTATCAAAGACATATTCTAAGGAAACTTCTCAGGCCACAGGCTAAGACACACATGTTTTCGATGTGGATTCAGGATTATTTCGTTAAAGGAATTTTACCTTTGAATCTTGAAACATTTCTGTGTAGTTTTAATGAGCAACAGGATCCACTTTAGTGAGGGAGAAAATAAGGCACATGTAAGCCCAAGTCTCCCTATGTGAGTTTATGGAGATCTCGATAAAAAAAAAAAGCTGAAATGTATTTTATCAATAACAAAGTTAGAGGATTTTGCGGCCTTGGCGAAAGCATGCACACATTGTACTCAATTTATTTAATCCAGGAAATGTCCAGAAATAATTGACAATGGCTTGGAAGAAAGTGGTACCGACAGATCACTCCGGTAGTATCAAGACAAATTTGCTATGATTAAAGATCATAACAACTACTTGTTTTACAGCAGAAACATAAAACAAATGATCCTAATCAATTTGAATATGGCCTTAAAGGACTCATTTAAATGACATAATTTATCAGTGGATAAACATATACACATGCTTCAATATGCACCCAAACAATACAGAAACTACGTTGTGCGTCACAGCAGATATATGGCGAAAAAGATGTGGAAGAATTGACTGCAAATTCATGGCAGCTGCAGGAATCTACTCATGTGTTTCCTGTCGTTCCAAGGGCTGTATTCCTGCTACACCTTGGCATAGGCTGCAGGGCTTTAGCAGTCACGCAGTTTGACAACACAACATCAATTCAACAGACAGTCAACAGTGAAAAAACTTCAGCTGTCCCCTGGACATGTTTATTTATTTGCCCTGCCTGTGTGTGTCACATATTGCAGCTGGACAAATTAGATATGTCCAAGCGCAGTTGCCCTGTCACATGGTTGTCTTAACTTAAATGCTTACATTTGTGTTCAGTTTGTGAACATTACAAGCCAAGGCTAGGTAGACCAAAACAGGCTGACAGGCTCTTAAGCTCTACTGAAAAAGAAAAGCCTGCTTTCTTGCAGAGATTTAGATTAGAAGATTGACACCACTCTCACCCAAAAATTATAAATATGCAGCTAAAGCCCGCAGAAGGATTGTCTTAGTTGTACATAGAGGTTGGGAAACAGGGGGGAAAACAGCCCTAGCCTTAAAACAGCTCCAAAATGTAATCTTGCATTTACTCTAATTGCCAGCAAGGTGCAACACCATAGGTTGCAAAAAGTGGTCCAGTTGTATAGAAGTCTATGAGAAAATGTATCTACATTTGATTATTTACCTCGGTAAATTAATCAGGTGTATTCAAATCTTCTTCAATACAACGTGATATTTTGTAAATCATCGTTCCATTTAGAGTGAAAAAATAAAATAAAGGATTGAAGTCGCTACCACCCAGAGGTATGAGTGCTGTCCCCTCTTTCATCTTTTACTTTAACCCTTTCACAGTGTGTTTTAAGTTCATGAAAGTTTGTAACCTTACCATGTTGCCTGAAATATAGCATATATACAGTATTGCATGCATATGAGGCAAACTGTGTCAAACTTCTCATTACCTCTCATAAAGAAAGCCCATAAAATGATACTATTTGATCAAGCCAAATATGAACTTGACCTCTGAAATATGAAGACATGTTTACTGACCAGGGGGTCTTTGGTTTTGACCAGACTGACAATTTTGACAGAATCCTCATCGTCTTCCAGTACAGTGTCAGGTATTGGTGGCAGAGTGGGCTCAAAGGTTCTCTGAGCTACAGCGTCATGGACACACAGGAGACTCTGAGGACAGAATTAAAACAGTGAAGGATCAGCATTCAGGTAGATCACATCGGATTTAAGGTAATGTGAGTAGATGGGATACTGGGTCTAATATCCTGTAATGCATCTCACTGTGTATGGATAAATGGCACTGGCTAAGGCAAAAGCACGGAAAACCACACAACTTTAACCAGTTCAGATTTAACTAACTTTCTGAAAACGTGCATTCCCGCTAGCCAGCAGGGGGTGACTTCACTTGTTTCAAAAGAAAATCTTATTGTCTAGAAGTCTATGAGAAAAATAACCCTGCTTCTAACTTGATGTATTCTATTGCTTAACAACTCCCTGCAAAATTACAGTCTATATCTCTCTATATGTCTTCTTTAATACAGCATGATGTTCATTTTGTAAATGGTCTCATTCAGAATAAATAGATGATAGCAGCACTTGCTTTGGGGTTAAGCCAATTTGAGATTGACAGGTGACTACTATGATGTTGTTCGTCTTTAGTGCTCCACATGGTTTTATCTAAGAACTTTTACCCTTTCAGTGTGTTTACAGTTCAGGAAAGATAATTGTAACATTTTGGCCTCCGAAAAATGTCTTGTTCTTGGCGTTCAGTTGTGCTTAGCTTCACCTTCTCGAATGACTTTTGGTTCCATAGAAATAGGATAGTGATGGCCATCAACCAAAATGGCAATGGCCAAAGTGCCAAGCTCAAGCATACCGTAATCAGTAAACCAGGGGTGTCCAAACTTTTTTCACTAAGGGCCACATACAGAACAAATTTCACTAGAGGTGAGGTATATTGCCTCATGTTATAAGTTAGCAAAATCAATCAAATAAATTAAATGATGCTTGCTATTTGAATATATAGAGCATACATCACAGCTCCCCATATAGTAATATATAATAGGGTTTCCTTTATTTTGTGACAAAAAGGGTTGGCAGCTCGTTCCTTAAAATAGGAGCCTCAGATTGCTTATAATAAGGGGGGAAAGGAAGGGTATATTTCAAGGTTGTTATGGAAATAGGTTATTGGACTTTTTTTTGATCAACTAAGATTTGTTTAACATTTTTCTGAACTTTAATTGACTAACTAAATTCAAAAATAAAAAAAATAAATTTTTGAAAATGGGGCTTATTAACACATGAATACTACTGTGTAACAAATGTTTACATATATGTTATATAAGTTCATTATAAGACAAGTATAAGTACAAGTGTGACATATTCCATTATACTTTTAGAATTTGCTGCAGGCCAATAAAAAATGCGCTACAGGCCTCAGTTGGCCCTTGGGCCGTAGTTTGGACTCCCCTGCCATATACCAATGAATGGCGTCACGGTAACTACTTCCACTTCCTATACTGTATACATTTTCTGCTATGAACAACAATTTTGGGCTAACTTGTTAGGCTTCAGATGGTATAATATAATTGTAAGGTTAAAAATTGATAAGCACTACACAAATGTCAACAATCCACGTTGACTAATAAAAGGTGACTGCGGCTGTGCAAAAATTCCAATAGGTTTGGCTGGCCTGCCTGCACCCACTACAGCAACGTAATCCAAATACAGCAAACTCTTGGTTGCAAGCCTTCAATTTTGACTGTGCCAACATGCCAAAATTGATTTCGTCTGGAATGTACTGCCAGCATTTGGGCCACCTAAAAACAACCCCCCACACTGCTAACAGTCATACTGGCTACGCTCAAACAACACACGTCTTAGGAAAATAAATCCTTTGAAGGGACAATGAATTGATAATTAACAGTCTATTAATGCCCAGTTTTGATAATTTGAGTTCATTCTTTTTTAACTTTGGCCTTGCATAAACTCAAAGTTTGTTTGCAGAAAAACACTACTCTGGATAAATGGTTATCTCTCCCGTGAGCCTAAAGGTAGAATTTCAAAAACAGGGTATTCATTGTGATAATAAAGAATAAGAAGAAAGGCGAAATATGTGCTCATCAAATTGATTTTAACAACCAGCCAATACATCTGTCAGTTAGTCTACATATCCATGTTGTCCATCAACAATTGTCCGGCTCAGAAGCTGCCAGCGGGTGAGCAATGTGTTTCTGGCCACTTTCAGAGACAGGTTTTCAAAAAACAAACATCCATTCACAGAAAATTATACCCTGAGTTTCTCATAAGTATGTGTGAGCTTCAGCTTTGGGGCCAAGAACAAACTGGTCATTAGGACTGTTAAAACAAACCTGTTAGTTCTCGGCTGGCCTTGGCTTCTCATTAAGAAAAGCAATGATTTCTATAGTGTGTGTGTGTGTGTGTGTGTGTGTGTGTGTGTGTGTGTGTGTGTGTGTGTGTGTGTGAAAAG